>JANRFK010001903.1:7317-20104 GCA_030068395.1 Apalone spinifera | reverse complement strand
GCGCGCCAGGACGACCCTGACCAGACGATGCTGACACTGACAGTCCAGACCAACAAAGGTACCGAGGTACGAAGACGCCGAGGTACAACAACATCCAATCTCCTCCCCCCCCCCCCAGTTTCTTCCTGAGCCCCCAGCTGAGTCCTTTTTAGATGGGAGCTTCTAGGAACTGGCATTCCTGGCCACAGGGTGGATCTGGGCTCCCGCCGACTTTGGATCCATGTGAGACATGATCCCAGGAGAACCATCCCCTGAAGCTTCTCCTTCTCCCATGAGCTCAGGGCAGGAGGTGTCTGTACGGTGCCAACGTGAGTAACACATGGCAACGTCTCTCCTTCCTCTGCCAGAGAGGGAGCCAGATAGTTCCCATGAAGTCACATACATATGAGACAGGGTCTGCAGAGGTGAAGCAGCTGAATGGAAAAAGCAATGAGAGCAGAGTATCAGCTATCAGATGAGAACCTCAGGGATCTTGCAGTGTGGTGGTCCCATGGTGTAGGGAGCAGTAGGAAGCAGTGCGCAGGACTCTGAGTCCTGCAAGCCAAGATCAAATCTGCAAGCTGAGATCAAATCTCAGTGGGACCTGCTAGTGAGGTGTTGGTTTGTCCCAGATCCTTGAAAATTGATCTTCTTGCCCCTCTCCTTCAATTCTACTTTGTGCTTCTTGACTTTTTCAATCTAAGGACTTTGAAGAAACATTTGTAAAGCTGTGCTCCAGTAGCACAATGGGTGCACAGTACTTGTAGGAAACATGCTGAGGTTGTGAGTTTAAACCTCTTCTGGAGCAGTGGCTTTCAGTCCCTGCTGGGCTGTTCCCTTGCAATGGGATCTGGGATTCTACCCAACTTCTTCCTGCCTATTACCCATCCTTCCTGTGTGTCTATATCAGCATCTAAGACACAGATTAGATTTTGCTTCCCAATGGTCCCACATCCTTCCTTTATCTCTGCTGTTACAGCCCCTGCTTGCTCCCATTTCTGCCCCATCTCCCAGGTTTCCATGTTATTCACTTCCCTGTGGGCTTTGTTCACTTGCCCCCATCAAACCTAGTTTAAAGCCTCCTCACTAGGTTAGCCAGTCTGCATCCAAATACTCTTCCCTTCCTCGACAGGTGAACCCCATCCCTGCTGAGCAGCCCTTCCTGCAACAGCATCCCATGGGCAAGGAAGCCAAACCCCCTGCCCACTGAGCTGTAGCTCTCTGTGCCCAGGGAGCCAGACACTGCCAGAGTGGGAAGGCTGGAGGGACATGGGGAATGGCTGCGCTGTGGGATGCAAAGGTGTTGTCTGAGACAAGACAGAAGAGTTTTAAAGTGGCATCGTAGGTGGGCATCCTAGCTTAGAGATCCTGGGTCCAACTCCCAGTGGTGCCTTGTTGCAGCCTTTGCTCACATTTTCCTAGGTCCTTCTGGGACACAGAAGAGGCCTCCCCTGGCCACCCATGGAACTGCTGGTTCAGGAAAAGGCTGATTGGGGAGGAGCATTGGGAAGAAGGAAACCACAAGTCCTGAGCGGTGCAGAGGCTGCTGTGATTGGCACGGCAGGGCTCTGACTGCAGTTTGGAATAGGAGAGCCAGTGACACACACCCTTGTGATTCCCTGGGGGTGTCAGTGCCCAGAGATCCTGCCAGTGCAACCTCTGCAGCTCCTGCAGCCATGGAGAGTCCAGGTACATCTACAGCACAATTTTTTGCTAGAAGAGAATATGCTAATGAAGCACTCATTAGCATTTGTCATGCTGGCATTTTCATATTCTCTGCCCGAGGCTTTTTGCACAAAAAAAGCCATGTAAACAGCACCGTCTTGTGCAGAAAAACCCTCCTTTTGCACAAGATCCTTATGCCTCAAAAAAGGAGGCCTTTTTAAAAACCTTTTGCGCAAAAAGCCTTGGGCAGAGAATATGCATTAGCATATGCTCTGCGAGCAAAAGCCTGCAGTGTAGACATCGCCTCACTCTCCCCTCCCCTCCCTTGAGATGGGCAATGGCAACTGGGCTGAAAGTGTAGCAGCTGGGAGAAAATTCCCAGAGAGCGGCCCCATGGCTAAGCTGGCCCAGACACCTGCCAGGTGCGGGGGAGTTGCAGGAAGCAGCCCCCAGTGGTGCCTGGCCAATGTGTCTGCTCTTCCCACCATCCCTCTGTATTTAGCTGGAGTCGGCTTCCTTCAGTCCAGCTTGGCCATGTCCTCTCAGCAGGAAGCCAAAGGCAGCAGAGGGCACACTTCTGGGCACTAGTGGGGTGCTCTCTGGGTCTTGCATACTGATGGCCATGAATACAAAGCACATGCCCCGGCACCTCTTCCCTGGGGGCTGGAAATGCCAACCCAACTCCATACCCGTCTCTTCCAGCCAGCCAGTCTGCTTGTGTCTTTCAGTGCTAACCCCACCTGGGAGTCTCCTCCCTGTTGTGAAGCATGTCCCCAGTGGAGGCCACGTTCAAAGGATCCCACCCAGGGGCTGCCTGTTGAGTCCTGTGTAAACCCAAACTGCATGCAGCCCACACGTTGAGTAGCCCTGATCTAAATCATGTCTCTCCATAACAGCAGTAACCAGGAGTAGGGTTGGAACCCACACAGACAAACTTAAGCCCAACACTTTAGGCAGCAGCAAAAGGGCAGAAGCATGAAAGGTCTCTTCCCAGTTGTCCCAGGGACTTGCTCTCAGGGCATCTGCCCATCCCACCTCTGTAACAGGGCTTCCCACCACAAGGGCAAGAGAGCCACCCCCTCCCCACCAGTGAGGAAGAAAGCAGGGGAAAGGAAAATCAGAAAAGAAAAAAACCAACGTTCCCAGAGATTGCAAGGGACAAAGCTCTCAGTGGGGGGAAATCCCCCCTTAACCTAGTGTTTTCCCTGGCTTGTAATTGGCCAGACCCAGCTGGGTCAGGCTAATGTTCCCCAGCCTCTTGTCCACTGTGGACCAGCAAAC
This sequence comes from Apalone spinifera, assembly GCA_030068395.1. Taxonomy (NCBI): domain Eukaryota; kingdom Metazoa; phylum Chordata; order Testudines; family Trionychidae; genus Apalone; species Apalone spinifera. Next base: position 17,179 of record JANRFK010001903.1, on the reverse strand, counting down.
CCATTCACAAACTTTTGGCAGATCAGTAACATTTTATTTGCATATTTGCACCTGCACCCCCACTCTATCCCACACAGGCCCCAACCCGCTCTCCTGAGTGTCCTCCTTATCCAACCCCTTCCCTTCCCTTCCCTCCCCTCCCCCCCATCTGGGCAGGAACAGCAGACCATGAGCTCCTTACCTGCATGAGCAGGGCACCGACAATGAACTTCCCACCCCAAATTGGTTGGTCACTGAGCGGTAGCTGTCTGGGGTGGCCAGCTTCCAGAGAGTGATTGTAATCCACTTCTGCAGGGGGATGGTGGACCATTGGTGGGTGTTGTGTCTCTGGAGAGTGGGTACAAGACAGGCACAGAGCTCTAGGAAGGTGGTCTTGCACATTCAAATGTTCTGCAGCCACTGCTGGTTATCCCACCACTCCATGACCAGCCAGTCCAGCCCAAGCTGGTATCCAGCCTCCAGAACCTTCTGGCTACAGCTACATTGTGCTTTCTTGCACAAGAACATATGCAAATAAGGCATGGGAATATTCATCACCACACCTCTAGGGTTAACAGATGGGTTTCAAAACAATAACGGACACACATGATCTCAGAACAGGAGGATGGGGGACCGGCCAGGAGGGGAGCAGGGCTGGCTGGAAGAGGGTTGGGAGGAGCAGGGCTGGATGGGAAAGGGTTTTGGGGAGTGGAGCTGGCCAGGGAAGATTGGGAGAAGGAACCAACTGGTGGGAAGCAGGGCTGGTCGGGAGGGGGAAGGAGGAGTAGGGCTGGCAAGGAGGAATGGGGGGGACCAGCCGACAGGGAGCGGGGCTGGCCAGGAGGGAATCGGGGGGAGCGGGGCTGGCGGGGGAGATCAAGGGAAGGAACCAGCTGGCAGGGAGTGGGCCTGGCCAGGAGGGGGGTCAGGAAGAGAGGGGCTGGGGGGGGGGGGGAATGGTGGAAGGAACTGGCCAGCAGGAAGTAGGGCTGGCTGGGAGGCAATCAGCGGAGCGGAGCTGGCAGGGAGAGGAGGAAACCAGCCAGCGGGGAGTGGGGCTGACCCAGGTGCATGCAGATCCCAGGGTGCTTCCCGTCCCGCACACAGTCCTGGCGGGGTGCATGGGTAAGTCCGACCCCAGGGATTCCATCCTGCCCTGTCCTCAAACCCGGCCCCGTCCTCTCTACTGTGTAGCTGCGTACTGCCTGGCTGGGAGACAGACTCACGCAGTACTCAACTACATACTGATACTCATGATAATAATAAAACTTACGTAATAGAAAATAACAGACATTTATGCATCCAGTATTTTCTCAATTTGTTTCCTGGACTGAAAGCTCAAATACCGGACTTTCCGGTTCAAAAAGGGACACCTGATAAAACCTATGTGCCTCATTTGCATACCTAATGAGCCATCATTTTTCTACAAGAGCCATTCTGCCACTTATTTTCAGGCAGAACGGTTCTTGCGCAAGAAGGGGGTTTTTTTGCACAAGAAAGGGCAGTGTAGACTGATCCTTCGTGCGCAAAAATGACAGCTCATTAGGTATGCAAATGAGGTGCATCAATATTAATCACTGCACCTCATTTCCGTATGTTGTTGCACAAAAAAGTGCAATGTAGACATAGCCTCTGGGTATGGCAGGGTGTGGCAGCCAGACTGGAGCAGCCAAAGCCATGCAGAGGGTGAGGAGGAGGAGTTCTGAGTCCACATCCAGCAGCAACATGTAGGCTGTTGGGAGCAAATGCTGCAAGAACTGCAGCATGGCCATGTGGGGCCATCACCTGCCTAGGAACAGCTCCCGCTCCATAGCACACACCATGGAAAAAAGCTGTGGCATCCCCAAAATGCACAGAGCAACCACAGGAAGCGCTGCTGAAGCTTCACTGTCCCTCAAGAGAGGTCCGCAAGCAGGCAGCAATAACAGCTGTCCAGGGGGTCCCTTTAAATGTGTGTCTCTGCAGGACTCTGGCAACAGCACTCAGGAGCAACTGGTAACCTAAAGCCCAGCTAGAACCAGTTCCGGGGGCTTTATATGTGAGCGAGCGTCCATGCAGGGTGGACGCGCTCTTGTGCAAGAAGTTTTTGTGGAAGATCTCTTCTCCAAAAACCTTCTTGCACAAGCAGCCTGCAGTGTAGATGTAGCCTGAGAGCGCTTCCCCGTGTTGCATCAATGCAGACTTTCTTTTCTGTACCCCCACAGGACTGACCGATGTGACAATTAGGATTAACACAATCTGCAACCCAACCCCAGTCAAGTTGATGACCACTAGCAACACACTGCCCCACCAGAGGAGCATCTATCAAATCCAAGTCCTGACATAGACACACTCGGGGTTTCTCTCTCAGCTCAGGCGGTGTAAGGGAAGGCTTCCTTCAGACCAAGGAGCAGCTGGTGAGCTGGGGAAACACACAGCGAGAGGGATGTGTGCAGGGGGGGTGGCAGGCAGGGCTAAGTGGGTGACCGAGCCCCAAACTTTGTTGGATCAGGGCCAGAAATATTCCTGTGTCCCAGGCACCATGGACCCAGATTACTTGTTGCCTCTGCCTTGGATGGGCTTTTGTTGTATTGGAAAGCAGAGGGCAGGAGGGCCATGTGAGTTGATGAATTGCATGGGGTGGGAAAGAGCCAGAAGCTTGGGGGTGGAGCATGGCAGCTCAATCTATGGGGCAGCGGGAGGGTTGTGGAGGTAGCAGAGGGAAGGCAGGTGGTGGGACAGATCCGGGCAGATTTGTGGAGTGGAGTGGGAGGGGATTAAACAGTGATGGGCAACCCAGGCTAGTGAGTGGGCCAGGGGAGTGGCCTTCCTTCACCTTGGTGAGCTGCCAGATTTCATAGCCAGTGATAGAACCTTGTGGGGCCACATATGGTGCATGGGTCTCAGGCTGTGGCCCGTTGGCTCCAAGTTGCCTACTCCTGAGATAAAGGGTCTGCGTGGATGGGGAGAGGGCAGAAAGCTCCCATGGGCCAGAAAGGAGGCTTACAGAAGCCACAAGAGGCACACGTGGCTCCGCACCCATCGCTCGACCCAGCTCAGGGGCCTTAGGCAGCCCGGTTCCTGCCCAGGATCCTCCGCAGGGCTCCGTGAACTTCCTTGTTCCTCAGTGTGTAGATCAGAGGGTTGAGCATGGGGGTGACCAGGGTGTAGAAGAGGGAGACCATCTTGCCACGGTCCTGGGAGTAGCTAGAGGGTGGTTGGAGGTACATGGAAATGGCCGTGCCATAGAAGAGGGTCACCACCACCAGGTGAGAAGTGCAAGTGTTCAAGGCCTTGAGCCGGCCCTGGGCCGAGCGCATCCTCAGCACGGCGACACTGATGTGGCCATAGGAGACCAGGATGAGGCTGAGGGGGACCAGCAGGAAGAGCACGGCGCTGGCTAGCAGCTCGGCCTCATTGAGCGTGGTGTCAGTGCAGGCCAGCTTGAGCAGGGCTGGCAGCTCGCACATGAAGTGCTCAATGCGGTTCCGCCCACACCGTGGCAGGCACAGCGTCAGGCTGGTCTGCAGGAGGGAGTTCCCAAAGCCGCACAGCCAGGCGGTGGCTGCCAGCTGCAGGCAGAGGCGGCGGTGCATGAAGGCTGTGTAGTGCAGTGGCCGACAGACAGCGGCGTAGCGGTCATAGGCCATGACGGCCAGCAGGAGGCACTCAGTGCCACCTAATGAGAGTAAGATGAAAACTTGTGCCACACAGCCGAGAAAGGAGATGGATTTGTGGGTGCTGCCAAAGTACACCAGGACCTGGGGCCCCACGCTGGTGGTGTAGCAGATGTCCAGGAAGGAGAGGTTGCTGAGGAAAAAATACATGGGTGTGTGGAGATGGGGGTCCAGCCATGAGACCACAATGATGGTCGTGTTGCCCAGCAATGTCACGATATAGAAGACGAAGACAAGCCCAAAGAGCAGCATCTCCAACTGCGGTCGGTCAGAGACTCCAACCAGGATGAAGTCCCCAAAGGAACTTTGGTTTCCCTCTTCCCATGTCCTCTCCATCACCTGCAGGGGCCAGAAAGAGTAAGGGTGAAAAATATCCTGCAGCAAGGAGACAGACAGAGACTCGTTAAGAGCCATTGATGGACCTAACCTCCATGAATCTCTCTAGCTCTTTTTTGAACCCTGTTTAAGTCCTGGTTTTCACAGCATCCTCCAGTGAGGAGTTCCACAGGTTGACTGTGCATTGTATAAAGAAATACTTCCTTTGGTTTGTTTTTAACCTGGTACCTATTCATGCAGTTTAATGGCCACTAGTTTTTGTGTTATGGAAATAAGTGAATTACTTTTCCTTATTTACTTTCTCCATACCTGTCATGATTTTATAACCCTCTTTCCTATCCCCCTTGACTCTGGTTTTTTCTAATCTGAAAAGTCCCGTCTTTTTAATCTCAGCAAGAAGACAAAGGTAAGGGACACTATACCTACCTATCCTGGCTAATAGCCATTGATAGACCTAACCTCCATGAATCTATCTAGCTCTTTTTTGAAGCCTGTTAAAGTCCTGGTCTTCCCAACACCCTATAGCGAGGAGTTCCACAGGTTGACTGTGCAGTGCGTGAAGAAAAACTTCCTTTGGTTTCTTTTAAATCTGCCACCTATTTATTTCATGTGGTGACCCTTAGTTCTTATGTGATAGTAACAAATAAATAAAATTTCTTTATTCACTTTTGCCACAACAGCCATGATTTTATAGACCTCTATCATATCCCCCAACGCTCGTGTCTCTGCTTTTCTAAGATGGAAATTCTCAGTGTTTTTCATCTCTTTGAGTGGACTCTTGCACCAGATTTTCAGAGCCCCCTCCACAGAGGCAACTTGAAGCAGTGGAAACAGAACAGGTCTGTCAAGGAAAAATTATTGCAATCAAGCCTGCTTATCTAGTTCACTTACCTTTCATAACGGTGCAGCGGCACATGCTGTCCCAAATCATGGGAGCAAAAGGGATCACGACCTCCTTCCTGGTACTGTAGCTAGCATATAAATGAAGTGTAAGTGAACTAAACTTAATTATTGGATTGCAATAATCTTCTATTAATTGCTTTTGCTTTGATTGTGCTGTACTAATTGCTTTACAATGTATAGGATGTAAGGTTTCAATTGCATAGTCATTGTTATTAAGCCTTATAAAATGTAAACAACTATGTTAATTGCTTAAAGCTTGCAATAAATAAGAAAGTGGTGAAGTGTCTCTGGAGTGTCCTGCTTTCCCTCAGATCTAAAATAAGCCAAATCACCTGACATTGGAAAGACATTTCCTGCTCCACACCAGATACCTGTTAACTTAACCTCTCCTCCTGTGGTGTAGACTTTATGGGGCAAGAACCTTGGTCAATTCCCATCAGAGGTCTCCTGGTTGAGTAACCTGGACTGCTGACCTTACAACTAATTCCACTTTCAGAGTTATAGGACACATTTGGGTTACCCCGCACCAAAGATCACCAGCTTCAATTTGGGAAACATGGCAGGAGAGCAACTATGTCCCAAATGGATCAGGTAACTGCACTTTTGAATTCCACATCTCAGTCCCAGACAACTTGAGCTGGACTTTCTGGGCAAAAGATTCCGAATATGCTACAGAAGCTGTATACAATCGGACTAGGACTGTATATGCGACTTATAATCATTAAGTGACAAACGGATTACACATTCTGTTCCTGCTCATAACTGAAGGTGTGACTGACTCACTTGATAGTGCCAAGAAACCAGAGAGTGTAAGTAAGTGGGAATAAACATGTTAGGAACCTATTGGCGCTGGGAGAAGCAAATTGGATAGATCAAAGGAGGGCTGTAACACCCGCATGGGCTGGAAACAGGTTATGTATTTTGATGTCAAAGCAGCTCCATGGAAACCCGCAGTTATTATTGCCATGGGTTCAGGGTATACCTATAATAACTTAATCTCGGGGTGGGAAGAAACCTGAAACCTCAAGAATAATTTTGTGTTCTTTTCCAGATGCTGCTAATTCTCTGCCTCTGTTTGATGGACTTAGCTGTGGATCAACATATTGTCTTCTGTACACAAACGATTGGCCAGCCCAATGGCTTCTATCATCAGGTGATTTACTAGATCACTGTGGTTACCAACAGTGAGGAAAACAGGAACTGTGTTATAAAACTAAACACATAGTCTTGGACCCCTGTAGTTTAGATAACACTGAGATCAGGTCTTGTGGATTACATTGGTCTTTTGGAGAAAACACCACAGCTCTGTATAATTCCTGAGGATGCTTGTGTGCAATTTCCACCACAGCAGTTTGGAATGACGGAAGCAACTCTTCTTCCCCTGTGCATGGGTGTTGTTGCAATGCTACTGCCCTTGATGGCCAAGGAGTGGTGCATGTCAAGTCCTGAGTTCAAGCAATGTCCAGAACTATTGATGTTTACCTTGAAAACTGGACAACCACTCTTGGCACTAAGCAGGATGCTATTTACAATGAAATAAGTCAACTGCAGCCAGCCATTCTCACGTGTGGGGCAGCCTTGTTCAAGGAAAGACAGGCATATGTTAGGCTACATCCTCTTTTGAAAGAGGGAATGCAAATGAAACTGCCATTTGCAACTTGTCGCACTTCATTTGCATATCCTCTTCCAATCCTTTTTTCGAAAGAGGATTTTGTGGAAAAAAACGCAGTTTAGACATGGTTCTTTGGGGGAAAAAAAACCCCTTTTTTGAAAGAACCCTGTACACCTTTGAGAGGCAGGAATGTTTTGCATAATCATGTAGTCTAAGTAGCACAGCGAAACCACACAACAAGCAACCTTGTACTGGTACATCTGTTTCTGAGAAGCAAAACAATACAAGATACAGTGATAAAACTTTCAACGATGCACATCGTTTTTGCAACAGCCTCAGTAGCATGACGTACCCCCCAAACAGGCAAAACTGGTGCCTTACACAATACATAATTGATTGGAAGATATGAGCAGAATGACCCAGCTGAGTATAAATATAGGGGTAGAAAACATAGTCAGTGCAAGGGGTTGGGTAAGAGGTCCCCATTACCTCACTCGCTGCAGTTAAGAAATTGGTGCCTCTTCCTTCCAGCAAATGCCTTATGGATGCCTCTATGCATGGGGAAAGAAAGAGGCCACAGCCTCCTGTCTAACAATTGTAAGTTGCTAACAGTGGAACTGTAGGTGAGTTATAGAAATAAGTACATATATGCTTATATCCTTAAAGTTCAATACCTTGCGTGTCATCCTAGCTGTAGGTATTGTTCTATTGCCTGCTGCTATTGATTGGAATGGATTTATGTCACTCTGCATTGCTTTCCTTTACTCATCTGCATATAATAAAGTTGGAGACAGAGTTTATCTCTGGTGTTTACTGGCTCCTTTTGTATCTAATATCCTGAACACAAGAGCCCAGCCCAATGGTGCCCTGATCCCAGTTGGGGCAGGGCCTATCTCTCGCTGTGTCTGTGCAGCACCCAGCACAACAGGGCTCTGATCTCAGCTGGGGCAGAGACTGTCTCTCGCTGTGTCTGTGCAGTGCCCAGCACAACGGGGCCCTGATCTCAGCGGGGGCAGGGACTGTCTTTGAAGGCACAAGGAGAACCAGTCCTGCTCCACCAGCGAGTCCCACGATGCGAGACCCCGGCCTCTGCTTCACTCCCTTCCAGGCTGTAACTCACCCACAGTGCTGGTGTGTCAGCATTCAGCTGCGAGCCATCACCTCTGTGCAATGCTGCTCCTAGCCAAGTGTTCGGAGGGGGGCGGTGATAGGGAACATCTGTCCCTCTCACTGTCGTGTCTCCCCTCGTCCATCTGTCTGTCCCTCTGTACAGATCTCCATGCCTCCCTGCATTATTCCATTCCCTTCCCCATGTCTCCCCACTATTTCACCTCCCCCCAATCCGGACTCACCTCTCTTCTCCTCCCGCTCTGCTTTCCCCAGACCACTCCTGCCAGTGTGGCTCTGGTGGCTCAGATGCTCCCAGGCCAGGGCAGAGCTGGAGCCCTAGTGCCCACTCCCTTGTGCCAAGAGGCCCTGAAGGGTTGAATGCCTATGGGGAACCAGGAGGGGGAAGAGTGCCCCTAGCTCTGCCTCCACACTGTGGGGCAGCACACCCCATATGGAAGGGCAATGAGAGGACAGGAATGGGGGTACAACAAAGGAGCGGTCTGAGGGGGGTGCTGGAGCTGCCACTTGGACAGGAGCTGCAATGCCCAGCTCCTGTCCAAGTGGGAAGGGCACCACCACACCCTGAGAGGGCACCAGAGGAAGGCTGGTGATTGGGAAGAGAGAGGCCAGGCATCAGGGCATGGGAGATAGAGGGGAGCAGTCAGAGACAGGCCTGGATGGGTGCGGAGAAAGAGAAGACAGAAAGGTAGAGAACATGCTGGATAACAAAGAAAGAGATGGAGGGTGTGGGGGGGGGGGAGGAAGGGGGCGAGATGAGAGGTGCAGAAATGTATGTTGGATGTCTGGGAAGCCAGCTGGATAGCCAGACTCCCCCTGCCCCTTCCCCAACCCCAGTGGCTCTGGGCTCACCCTTAGCCTGGCAGAGGTCCCAAGTGCAGCCGGGAAGGGCTCCATCTCTTCAAGGCTCTGGGCATCTCCTCCTCACCTGTTTCCAGCTTTCCTGTCCTGACTCCACGGGACTGCCCTTTATGTGTGGCAGGGGTGCCCCCCTCTTGCCTGTCTCCTCCAGAGGCTGGTGGGGGCAGGTGAGCTTAGCAGAGCCCCAGGGACCAGGGCGGGGAGGGTGCGGTTTCCTGGGAAAAGCTACCAGCAGGCTGGTAAATAACAGCATCAGCCTGGTTTGCAACCAGACCCTGGGGGGTCCCACAGCAGAGAATAAATCTTGGGGCATCTCCTTTTGCATCTAAAGACTAAGCCTGTTGGCCCACTGCACTATGTGGGGGCACAGATGTTTTAGGGGCACTGCAGTAACAGGGCAGTGCCCGGGTGCAGAAGGGTTGGGGCACTGCAGTTACTAGACACTTCCCTGTTGCAGTTTAGTGGCCTGGGTGGCCACAGGTGTGTTGCCAAGAGATCCAACCCTTGCCCGGTGACAGAGGTACGTCTGGGACTGACTCGGCTCCTGGCATCCCCAGCAGAGTCCTTGCCCTGGTACCTCCTCTCCCCAGGCTCCTCGTTAGTCTTCAGCCTGGGGGAGGCTGGGTCTTGTGAGAGTCGCGGCTCCTGAGTCCCGCAGGGGGAGTCTGGCCACAAGGCAGCACGGATGGTAAGTCCCAATGCAGCGGTTTGGGACTCAGCCACTGTGGAGGCTCCTGGTGGGCCCATTAAAAAGTTTTCCATTTCCAGATGCAAAACTAAGTGAGCCCAAGGGGAGCCACTCTCCAGCTCACCTCATGAGGAGTAAGAAAAGGGTCTGAAACATAAACCCACATTTCACTGGCCTGGTCTCAGGCCTGCAGCCTGGCTAACAGTGTTCCAGCCTTAGTTAATATGAAGCAAAGCTAAGCTGTGAGTGAGAGGCAAGCTGCTCACAGACCTTGCTACAAACAGGGCTGAGAGTGTAAAACACTAGTTGGTACTAGGCCCAGGGGTAGTACAAGAATTGGTGCTAGAGAATAGCTGTAAAACAGTTATTGGCACAAGGCATAGACTGAATCTTGTGTTCAGATGTGGCCGCCTCATCTCAAAAAAGATCTCTTGGCACTGGAAAAGATTCAGAAAAGGGCAACAAAAATGATGAGGAGTTTTGAATGGCTTCCCCATGCAGAGAGATTTAAAAGACGTGGACTTTTAAGATTAGAAAAGTGGAGACAATGGGAGGATAGGAGAGAGGTCTATAAAATCATGACTGGTGCAGAGAAAGTGAATAAGGGAAAGTTATTGGATTGTTCTCATCACACATGAACTAGGGGCCACCCAAGGAAATGAACAGGCAGCAGGTTTAAAACAAACCAAAGGAAGTTTT
>JANRFK010001605.1:37723501-37735655 GCA_030068395.1 Apalone spinifera | reverse complement strand
CGTCCCTGCCCAGCATGAAGCCGAGTGCACAGATCATTTCCTGCTTTATATCACTCACTATAGTCTCCTTCATATTACAACAAACACAAGGAAGTTTTCCTTCATGCAGCACATAGCCAACCTGTGGAACTCCTTGCCAAAGGATCTGGTGCAGACAAGGACTGAGGGACAGGGCCATGTTTCGGGCACTCATGGTCCTCTACTTTTAGGGAGCTTCTGTTGCCCCTGTTCCCTGGACCCTTGCCTCTTGGTCTGACTCTCCTCTTCCATCTCCCCATAGGGCCTCTCACACCCCTGCTGCCCCTCTCTCCCGCAGCCATAACACTTCCTGGATTTGTCCTCTGGCCTCCTAGCCCAGGGGTACCTGTCCCAGTCCTGGCCCTTCTGACTGCTCCTACCTTCGCCTGTAGGCACCTGCAGAAACCCGCGCCCAACAGTTTTGTGGGACTTCCACGGTCTTTGCCAGCTTTTGGGCCTCTGTCCCCACGAGGCCCAGGCCTGCCCTTCCTGCTTCCCAGCTCCTGCCAGGATCTCCATCTTCGCCAAGGCAGAAGGCAGCCAGTGTGGCCAGGGGCAGCTGCCTGTCAGCCCAGCTGACGGCCATGAGCTCCCCACCTTGCACAACCCCTCTCTGACCGCTTGTTCCCAGGCCAATGGGCAGTTAGCATCTTTGTCACCGTCGCCTACCACGGAGCCCTTCGCTCCATCTACCCCCCAGGCAAGTTGGACTTTGTGGTAAAAAGCCACCCAACACAAAATTCACCCCACATCAAGGTTCTCCCAAGCCCATGGGACTAGTCACTTATCCTAGATCGAGTGTCACCCTAGATCTTACGACCATGCTGGTAAGCAGTTCTTCAGGAAATTGACTAGCTCTATTAGTAGGGCCCCACCAATTTCTCAGCCACGGAAAATGTGCCACAGACCCCTGAAATCAGCCCATCCCCTTGAAATCTGATCTCCCTATGTTCATGGGCACCTGAACCTCCTACCTGCTAGTCTGTGTCCTTTTCCTGTGCAGCTGCTCTTGGTGGGGAGACCAGACCCCCCTCCAGAGGGCAGGACACCCCATCTTCTGCCCTGCAGTGTTCCCGGAGAATAGCAATTTCAAGGACAAAGGCTGGACTCGGGTGTTACAAGGTTAATTGGGACCGTTTGCTGGATGTGTAAACACTCACCAGCTACAAGCAAGATTAAGTCTGGTAGTCGATCACCTACAAGCGGCATGAACTGGAGGTCTCTTTTGCGTGGAGAAAACCACACAGACTCGGCGGAATGGGCTCTGATGTATTGGAATTTGGGTCCTGGACCAAAGGATCGAGTGGGAAGAAATTCTCTACAAAATATTGAATTGTTGTCAACGAGATTTTCAAAGGCACATCCGAGGGTGAGTCTAGACTACAGGGTTTTTTAAACAGTGGCCTTTTCCGAAAAAACTATACCTGAGTCTAGACTACCGCTGCCTTCTGTTGGCAGTAAATGGACAGAACGCGGCAGTTGTCGACCGGGTTTTACGAGGAGGAATGCCCCTTTTCAGAAGTACTCCTCTGAAGAAAGGCGCTATCGCGTGCAAACTGTGCTTTTTCGAAAGAGAGCATCTAGACTTGCTTTCAAAACAGCAGCTTGCTTTGTTGGCAGTCTAGCCATAGCCCTAGAGTTTCCCCTTCTAAGTCTGGGATTATGATGAAACTATGTCAGCATATATTCGTGGGCAGGAGAGATTAATGCTGCACACAGAGGAGCAGCAATTTGCATGATTTACAGGACTAGGGAAGTAATAGAGAAGTAGCCGTGTTAGTCTGATCTTGCTGAAACAAAAGGCAGGGCTATGCAGCACTTTCAAGATTAACAAGATGGTTTATTAGGTGATAAGCATCTTGTTAGTCTTTAAAGTGCTGCGTAGTCCTTTCTTTGGTTTCAACAGGACTAGGGAAGGAAACGCTCCAGAGACGATATAGAGGATTAATGTGTAGTAGAAAAACTGCGGCCAGCTAAGGAGCATTGTTCCCCGGGTGAGGCTGGTATTTCTAGGGGAAATTCAGTCTCCCGGCAGTGCACCAATGGAGCCGGGAAAGAAGGCTGGGGGCAAATAGCCCGCAGTGTACGGACATGCTAAACATTCGTACGACCTTTCCTGGCTCAACTGCCATTCCAGAGAGCGTGCGTTCGTGACCAAAGCCAAATACCTTAATTAAATTAGCAGAAGAGCCGCAGCGAGTCCTGGTCACGTTGTAAATAGGAAAGAGATGACATGATCTCCCGTAAACATAAACCAACTTGTGTGCCCAACCAAGAAGCCAGGCAGGGGGACCCTGCAGGCTGCGGAGTTTTACGCTGGTTTGGTTTTGAGCGCAGTTACGTGAAGAATCCAAGTGTGTGTGTGTGGGATGCCCTGTCACCACGCAGAGATCCCACTCCAGGATTTGAATGAGATGAACTGAAAGAGGTGGCAAAAGGCCATTTCCTTTACAGTGCCAATAGCTGTGATAAAAATAATAATCTCAAGTGAACACCAAGCACTTTGTGTTTTTTTGTGGGGTAATTGAATTTAATGGATTTGAAAATATAGAAACATTATCCAAAGCACGTACAGTGATTTTCAGTTGGTATTCTATTGTTGTTTAACATTGCGATTAAAACTGTGAGTTGTCACGATGGATTTTTTAATCAAGTTAATTTGATTTGAGTTCATTACTTGAGTTAATTGCAAATAATTGACCGTCCTGAACCACATGCAATCCGGCTCTCTGTTTTAGATGTGGCCAATGACTTTTGGCCAATACCACACTAACAGAGGGATGTCTGTATGAAACTGTCTGCTTGGCGGGTTGGCATTCATGCCATGGCCCCCAATCTGAGCAAAGGATTCGCCCAGAGGACCAAGTTTGGTGATGATTCTTGCTTACGGACCACATGTGGCACCTTGTGCCTATGCTAAGAAGATCACACCCCTCTGAAATGACATACTGACTAATTGCTCCTGGAGAACGTTCCCAGTGCCCAGATACAGAGATGGGCCTGCATTCGTATGGCTGAAAACGTGAGCACGGAGATTGTACAGGTGCTGGGAAGAGAGGGCGAGACTGTACAGATGCCAGGACCCTGGGAAGAGAGGGCTCCAGACACGCGCTCCAAAGAAAGCAAGGGGAGGAGCAGAGTGACAAGGGACCCCGATGAAGTGAGCACTAAATTAGTGTTTGCCGATCTGTGACAGAACTGTTGGCTGTGGTGCCCAAGTTACAATTGTAACCAATGTGGTTGGTGGGTATTTTTCTTTGCCTGTATTATGATTAGAGCTTGTCTGTTTCCCCCTAACGTTTCCCAAAGGGAAGTGTTTCCCCTGCATCTTTTTTTTTTCAAACAAAAAGAAATATTGATTTTGTGAAATTTCGTTTTTAATCTCCCAATGGAAAATGGAAATACGACGTTTTGTTTGGTGCCTTTGGTTTAGCAAAATGTTTTATTTCAAGTCAGTTCTAGATTAAGTTGCACGGGTCCGAGCTGTTACAGGACCTCCAGGGAAAACTGAAGCCCACACCCAAACAATTTTTAAGTTTTCAAAAAAACCTCTGACAGGGCAATCTGTACTGTGGCTGCATAGTGCAGTGGTTGGAGCACTGGCGTTGTGAGTTCAAATTTCACCGTGCCCTGGGCTGCTACTGTGCAGAGTCGGGGCAAGTTTCTTACTTGGGGAGAGTCTCAGAATTAGCCCCGGAATCCCTTTCTAGTTATCTCCATCACTGGAGAGTTTAAGAGCAGGGATGGTCTAGATGGTGCTTGGTCCTGCCAGGAAGGCAGAGGAGGGGACGCGATGACCCTTTCCAATTCTTTATGAAAATATGATCATGCTATGAATATGGCAAAACAGGAACGTACTTCATGGAAGATAACTCACGGACGCACCATTGCAAACGTGGTGACTTACTGAACGGGACCGTTCTACGTGCGTGGTGCATTCTTTTTGTATTTGAAGTTAGAAATACCGACTGAGTGCCTGTATTCCAGCTGTGCCCGTTTGGGCGAAGCCCCCGGCTTACACGTCAGCTGCACTGATGGAAAAGCCAGACAGGGCAGATGGCCCATCAGCCAGGACAATGGACTGTGAAAAGGCAGGGCCTTCCTGCAGACGCTCCATATCCACTCGGACCCTGACTCACGGATCCTGGGATGCTACCGAGTCAGGTGACCCGGTCACCTGATATTAACCACCATCTTGGACAGCTCTACATTTCTGGGGGGGCGGGAATCGAACAAAGGATTCCTGCCTTATGGAAATTCTTTACAAGGCAGGGGAGGGAAACAATCAAGGTCTGCAGTTAATCTCTCCTCCACCTCCCCACCCAAATTGATACTTGGAAATACCTGGAAACTTAGGACTGGAACTAAGCAGCAGGGGAGGGGGACAGGAAACTGCTGGCCCAAGGCTAGAAACACACCTCTCGCCTGTAAAGGAGTCTCCCTAAGCCGGGAATTATTCCTTGTATTTCTTTAGTGAATCTTGCTTAGTTTGCGATGATCTGTAGTTTTTTCTTAGTAATCTGCTTTGTTCCATTTGCCGCCTCTCTGATCATTTAAATACACCTTTTGGTAGTTAACCAGCGTGTTCCTTTTTATAGCACAGGCCAGTGTGTGCACTTTCTAGCAGCGGGGGGGTGCACACCTTCCTCCACGCTGAGGGAGGAGGAGCGCTTACTAGAACTTTGGGTTCATACTTCAAGGAGGGCAGCCACCTTGGTGCTGTGGCAAAACCCTTAAGCTGAGCCCTCCCTGAGCTGATCTCCGTGCCTGCATCGCCCTTCAGCTGGGAATGGCCTTGCCTGCTTGTGTGTGGCAGGACGCTCAGCAAGAGAGGACCGAAGGGGCCCAGGCTGGCACAAAAGATGGACCCTGTGGTATCTCAGCTCCCCAGCTGAAAACCCAGTGGGTCCAGCCCATCACAACAGGCCTCGGTAAAAAGAGATCTGCAGTACAAATATTGCTCCCCCCCCAAAAAAAAGGTTTTGTTTTTACTAAAAATGGCCCCCAAATGAACATTGAAAACATGCTACAAAACATTAACGAAGCCAATTCTTTGTGCAATGTGGGCTCGCGAAAGCGGGTGCCACCCCTGCCCTGCCAAGTGGGTGCCTCAGAGCCAAGGGGCCCTGGCTCCCCACCTGGGCGGCTCCCCACCAGCCACCAGCTGGCTGAGGATCTGTGGCGAGCCGGAGCGCAGGTCCAGCAGCGTGTCTGGAAATTCCTGCCACCCGCTGGCCTCTGCCAGCCTGGGTCCCCACTCGCAGGGCGACCTCAGCACCCTCCCAGCTGCCCATCGCCCCCGAACACGTGTGCTGCGCTGTGCAGGCCAGGCCAGAGGGGACAGGCGCACTGGGCCAGTGAGGGGCCAGCTACAGCAATCTGCCCCCTTCGGTTCAGATGAAACCCAACCCTGGGGGGTTTGTTTCAGTTCAAAGGGTCGGTCTGAGGAGGGCACAAGGGCCAGGCCTCACAGTCAGGGATGTTTGCAAGAGAGAAACAAAGATGCAACATTTGCTAGTAACTTAACTAGACTTGACTCAGGGTGACAGTCTAACCCAATGGTCCCGACAGCAGGGCCGGCCACGTTCCCAGCTCAGAACCCGCCGCAGTCCGAATGCAGCTGCCTTTGTCTTCTCTGGGGAGAGAGAGTGAGATGAAGAATCCCTGGTGTGTTGTAGACCCTCCCTGTCATAGTCCGCTCGCCCTTTGAAATGCAGTTCCCCTGGGGCTACCGCGAGAGAGTTTCTTCCTGCTGGGAAGATGGACACACGGCGTCATTTGATGAACGAGATCCCGGCTCATTTCTGACAGTGTCAATCCGCCCTCCCCGTCCTGAGTTCTAGTCAGGCTGAGTTAACTCCGCTCCCTTTTCCCAATGCTGCCACCATCACTGGCAGAGACCCTTTGCTGAATGACTCTCTCCGTCTCATTCCTATTCCTGCTTGGTTTCCACACAGTGCCCGGCTGAGTTCTCAGCCTGCTTAGTGGTGTAATCCCAGTGTCAGACGTGAGGTGTGCAGCATGGGCCCTTCCACCTCCTCCGAGCGTCTGCAAGGCAATTCTCTACCTTCCCTCAGCCTCTGCCCCCCCCCCCCTGTGGTATATCATTTATTTATCGGAAATCCTGGGTTTGCAGAACTCCCTTTTCTTTTTTTTTTAAATAGTTTTCCTTGGTAATATCGACAACTATTTTAAAAACATTTTTATTCTTTTTTCCAGTTTACATTTTCACACTTTTGGGAAACCGGGCTCTTCTGCTTTGTGCTGGGCTGCAGCTGCTAGTCCCGCGTGGGCGAGGGAGGGGCAGGACTTCCTCGTCCCCAGCTGGGGCTGCGCTGTCTCTCACAAGCGACGGCCTGGCTGGGCCTCGCTCCATTTCCTACTTAATACAGCAGGAAGAAAACCCCTGGTGATTTCTCACAAAGCCTCGGCACTTACTGACCACGTTCCCTAGCGCCCCCTTCACCTCCCTGTTGCGCAGGCTGTAGATGAGCGGGTTGGCCAGGGGGGTGAGGACAGTGTAGAGGATGGAGAGCACTTTGTTCAGGGCGCGCAGGGTGTTGCTTTTCGGGAGCATGTAGAGGGTTATTAGGGGCCCGTAGAAAATGGTCACCACAGTGAGGTGGGAGGAGCAGGTGGCAAAGGCCTTTTGCCGCCCCGTGGGGGAAGGGATTCTCAGGACGGCGTGGAGGATACGCCCGTAGGATGCCACCGTTAGGGTGAACGGGGGCAGGGTGAACATAGCAGCCAGGCTGTTAATGACTCGATCTATCCGGCTGGTGTCACCGCAATACAGACTAAGCAGTTCTGTGGACTCGCAGTAGAAATGGTCGATTTCGTGGGGGCCGCAGAAAACGGATTGTACCATGAGGAATATTACGATGGTCATGGCCAGACACCCACTGAGCCAGGCCCCGGCCGCTAGCTGCAGGCAGACCCTGCCGTTCACGAGAACTGCATAGTGCAGGGGTCTGCAGATGGCCACAAACCGATCGTAAGACATCGCCGCCAGCAGGTAGCACTCCACGCCCGCGAAGAACCCAACAAAGTAATATTGCACCAGGCAGCCGCTGACGGAGACGGTCCTGTCGCCCGTCAGGAGCCCGGCCAGCAGCCGGGGCAGGATGGTGGAGCTGTAGAAGGTCTCCAGACAGGACAGGTTCCCCAGGAAGAAGTACATGGGCGTCCGGAGGTGCCGATCGGCCACCACTAGCCCCACGATGAGGAGGTTCCCGGCCATGGTGGCCAGGTAGATCACCAGGAAGAGCAGGAAGAGGGGGATTTCCAACTCAGGGAGATCCCCGAATCCCAGGAGGATGAATTCTGCGGTGGATGTTTGGTTTCCCCTCTCTGGCTTTGCCATGGGGGCGTCTAGGAAGAGCAATCAGAGAAGAGAACCAATATCTGGTCTGGTAATCTCACCTCTTCTCCTGGGCGACTGTCCCAGGGTGAGCCAAGCTGGCTGAGAAAAGCCTGGCCCTTTGTATCAGCAACAACAATCCATCCGCACGTGGCGTCTCCTGGTCCTTTGTGGTCGTCCAGTCGGTGACCTGACAGGCCCCTGCGGGTCTTTCGCACAATTGCCCGGTTGCCGGAGGCCAGCAAACCCGAACCGGTGCTGAGAACCCCTTCCGCCAGGCGGGCGCTGGGCGCTGGGCAGGTTACTGGCCAGCCACGTGACCAAATCGACTTTCTAGGCTGATTCTCTAATAAAGTGTTCGCCACCCACGCCCTCTTGATGAGCCGGTGCCGAGCGCCGTTACGGCTCCTGGGGCTCTCGCCCGACACGGCTAACACACTAGTCGCCTTGACTTCCCAGCCACTGGCAAAGCCTTTTAAAACCCCGAGCACGGTTGCCTGGCCTCAGGAATGGGGCCGGGTTAAAGCCCTGGTATCCCCTGGGCAAGGTGTCTTACCTGTCTCCCGGCGTGCGGTGCCCTTGAAGCTGCGTGGGTCCCAGGCTAGTAGAGAGAAAGTGTCTTTGTCACCAACTCTCAGTCCCACTTCACTCAGGCTGCACTTAGCCCAGGCACCCCCAAGTGCACTGAGACGGGATTTCCCCACATCCTGGAGGTCTCAGCTGGCCTGGCGCCCTTGTTGGAATTTCCGCCTTTTATTCCCAGTTTCCTAGGCTAGCAGGGCCCCGGGATGGTCCGGGCTGAACCGCTGTGTAATGCATGCCGGGGGGTGCCCCTGAATGAATTCCTGGGTGAGCTACAGCCCACCCCTCAGAAAACCCTGCGCCCCGATGCCAAGGTGGAGAAAACACCGCAAGCCCATTGCGCGCAAGCCTGTCTCCTTCCCAGAGCTTCCCGGGTTCCGGCATTTCTCCGAGGATGGCCGAGGGGCTCTGAACCCTGGGGCGCTGGCAAGCGGCCACAGCGCTCTGGCTGCAGCGCTCCTGGAAGATTTGCACTGAGCCCCAATCTCAGAAGATGCTGCTTTAGTTGCCAGAGCTTTGCCCACATCACCTGAGTGACCGAGGCTGGCGGCTCATTGGGCTGCACTAGGAGGAGCATTGCCAGCAGGCCAGGAAAGGGACTATTCCCCTTTATTCGGCTCTGGGGCGGCCACCTCTGGAGTGTTGTGTCCACTACAGAACGGCCATGGGCGCATTGGAGAGGGTCCAGCGGAGGGCGAGGAAAATGCTGAGGGGGTTGGGGCTGCCCTACGGGGAGAGGCTGAGGGATTGGGGCTTGTTTAGGCTGCAGAGGAGAAGCGGGACCAAGCCCAGGCTGGGCTGATGGAGTCAGGGTGGGTTCTGCTTTGGGCGGGGGCCTGGTCTCGGTGACTCCTGAGGTCTCTGCCTGCCCTGCGATGTGGGGCTCTATGACTCCGGCTCTATCGCATTTTGCTGCCTCGGTTTGATCCGTCCATGCCGAGGAGGCACCGTTCGGGAGCGAGCTCACCTTTCTCCACGGCCCGGCTCCAGCGTGACTCGTGGGCTCCTATTTCTGGGCAGGGGGCAGAGTCCAGGGAGGTTCTGGTGTTTCTGCAAGAGCTGTACAGAGACCTGCAGCTCCCCCTACCGTCTCCCCCCTTTTATGGTGGCTCCACCTCGGCCGTGCTCCCACCTGACTAATTTTGTGTCCCTGGAGCTGGGAGCAACGATGCCCGAGGGGGCAGGTGTAAAGGGGCATGCGCACAATGTTCCTAGCGTAATTGCCCTCTCACATGGGGGGGATTGTACATGCCAAGTGCTCAGCAGCCTGCTTCCTTGGGAGGAGACCTGTCCCGGATGCTTCACAGAGGAGCCGCCCACGTGGCAGTCGTGCAACGTGCTGCCCCTAGCGAACGTGGGACAGCGTCACTGCCCCTCCCCGCTGCAGCTGGGCCCTCCAGGGCCCGGGACTCGGCTCCGGCAGGACCACGGATGTTGCGGGACCAGAGAGCCCCAGTCATGGAGCTCAGACAGTCTGGCAGCAGGCAGCCTGCAGGGCGGGTGAGCAGGGCAGGGAGCCCCACTGGCCAGAGCAGGGCTGGGGACCTAGATCGGAGCCCCCCAGGTGGCCATGGGCGCCACACTGGCTGCGAGTCCCAGGAGAACCGCACGCCCGAGCTCCCCTGGCCCAGCAAACGCCCTCTGAGGGTGCCGGCCACGGGCGGTCCAGCCTGCGCTTTAATGGCTCCCGAAATCCATTGGTCACTATTCCGAATTAGCGACCGTTGCTGCTGCTCTTCCTCCTGCCTCTGCCCAGCTCTCCCCGCTCCTCTGCCCCTGCTCTCAGCGCTGCTGCTGCACGCAGGCCGTTAGGTCACTGCAAGAGCCTTTCCGCGGCAGGGCCCCGTCCGCACTAACACCCAGTTCTGCAGCTTCGCCTCCTGGTCCGCTGGCCTCCGCTGGCCGCGTCATTCCTGCTGCCGTCCGCATCCATTAGCGGCACCCGCCCCCGTCCCTTCCTCAGAGCATCAGGCTGGGTCAGAGCAAAGGTCCTGGCTGCCCACAGTGGCCAGCGCCAGGTGCCCCAGAGGGAGGGAACAGACCAGGGAACCGTACAGTGACCCCTCCCCCGTCGCCCATTCCCAGACAGAGGCTAGGGACACCATTCCTACCCATCCTGGCTAACAGCCATTGATGAACCCAACCTCCATGGACCTAACTTCTATCTAGCTCTTTTTTGAACCCTGTTGAAGTCTTGGTCTTCCCCACATCCTCTGGCGAGGAGTTCCACAGGTTGACTGTGCTCTGAGTGAATAAAAACTGCCTTCTGTTTGTTTTAAACCTGCTGCCTATTAACTTCATTTGGTGGCCCCTAGTTCTTTTATTGTGGGAATTCGTAAATAGCTTTTCCCTTATTCACTTTTTCCACACCAGTCATGATTTTATAGCCCTCGATCCTATCCCCCCTTAGTCTCCTCTTTCTTAAGCTGAAAAGGACCCATTCTAAACCCCTCATCATTTCTGTTGCCCTTTTCTGAGCCTTTTTTGAGATGAGACGACCACATCTGTGCGCAGTAGCCAAGATGTGTGTGTACCATGGAGTTATACAGCAGCAATAAGATATTTTGTGTCTTATTCGCTATCCCTTTTTTAACGATTCCTAACATCCTGTTTGCTTTTTTGCCGGCCGCTGCCCACTGGGCGGGTGTTTTCAGAGAACTCTCCCAGTGACTCCAAGATCTCTCTCTCGAGTAGCTGTGGGCTGTCATAAAGGGCAGGCACCCGGCAGCACGGCTGGCGCACGGCTGGCTACCACTGGAGATACAGCAGCCGTCGGAGGCCCAGCTGGGATTTCCCTTCAGCCCAGAGTCCTTCTCACGCGGTGGGCTCTGTTCCCCATGGAAATACAGAGATGGACTCTCCCATGACAGAAACCCATCGGCTCTCTGGGATTAAATGCTCAGAGGGGCCTGGGGGTTTCAGAACCTGACTCCCATTCCCAAGGGCTTTGGGCACCTAACCCCACAAGGCCCTGAGGGAAATCCAACCCTTCTGCCATAGGGGCCCTGCAGATTCCACCCGCTGCCTCTGGCCAAGCCCTGACGTGTGTGTGGAGGGGGGCAGGAGTCAGGGACAAACAGGATCATGGATTGGCCTCAGCACAGAGTGGATGAGGGACAGTTTGGCTGATGAGTCTCAGGAGGTTGCTGCTGCAGAGTTACTGGTGCTGAACGGCTGTTATGCAGCGATTACAAAGGGCACGTCGGCAAGCGCTACAGAGCCATGCGCACAGGAGTAAAAGGCACTTGGAACGCTTACGTCCCTTCTACTGCGGGGGTCCCATCCCTGACCCTCGCTTCAAGGGCCACGGCCGACGTGGCTCCAGCTGGGGGCACCCAGGGCACCCTCCGAGGTCTAGGTCCCTGGTGAAACTCACCAGGCACAGGACTGCCTACACGAGTTATACTCCTGTTGTTTACCGGGCGTGTGCGCACTGGCCTGCGCCATCCTAACCACGCTTATGAGCTGAGGCCACGGTCACACTTGCCTACCACTTAATAGTTCCCAGCGCAAGTGCAGGGGTTACAGCTGACCAGGGCCAGCGGGTGTTTGCGTTTGCAGGGCTCAAGGCTGGACTAAGCTGTGCACAGCAAGGGTGGAAACTCCCACCCTCAGCTGAACTGCAGGCCGCGCATACGGCTGCCTATATTACAGGGGGCTGAGGAGAGAGGATGGGGCCTAGGGAGGGGCTCAGGGCCCTGTGCTCTCTGAGCCAGAACTGCCGGGTTTGGCGGCCCAGGAGCCCTGCCCGTTGCGAGGTGCCACTTGTCTCCTCTGCCCGTCGGCTGCCCCATGCCCTGAGAAGAGGACCCTGGGAGGGGCCGAGCTCCATGGGGCTGGCCAGATGCAGCATCCTGAGACGTAGCTCTCTTGGGCCTCTTGCATCCGGCTGGGGCACGCTCATCGCTCCCGGCCTTTGGCCTGCTCCCTGCGGCCAGCAGCTCCGCTTGAACCCCGTGTTCAGGAATAGCCAACATGGATTCACCAAGGGCAAGTCCTGCCTGACCATTCTGATTAGCTTCTATGATGAGGAAACTGGCTCTGTGGATGGGGGGAAGTCAGTGGATGTGGTATACCTTGTCTTTAGCAAGGCTTTTGATTTGGTCTCCCGCAGTACCCTTGCCAGCAAGTTAAGGGAGCATGGGTTGGATAAATGGACGGTAAGGTGGATAGAAAGCGGCTAGACTGTCAGGC
>JANRFK010001605.1:37697488-37709260 GCA_030068395.1 Apalone spinifera | reverse complement strand
ATTTGCATCCCTTTTCCGGAAAAGGGTGCCTGTGTAGACGTAGCCATGGTGTATGAAGGGATGAATGTCTGAAAGGAAACAGAACTTCCTTCTGGATGGGTCATGCGTTAACCTTTGTCTGGTCTTGTTTAGTCTTTGGCTGATGAAAATGAACTAAGCCCGGGCTCTCTGGAGTCTCAGCCGAAACCTAATGCCTCATTAAAGGCCCATTCACACTGAAAAATCCAAATGTTCCATTTAGGAAATGTCAAAACATTTTTCTTTTTTTGGGATTTTTTCCCCACCAAAACAATGGGCTGGTTTCCACAGGAATTCATGAAGGTTTGGGTCAACCCAAACACGCACATTTCAGGGTTTAAAAAAAAGTTTCATCTGAAAAAATTCACCCAACTGTGGCTGTGAGCAACGTGAGGAGGGAGAAATTGTGGTCAGGCGCCACTTTGGTCACAGCTGTCCCACACAGAAGGAAGTTGTGTTCTGCACACCGTACCCAACTGTTAAAGCCAAAGAAATGTGGAAAATGTATTCTCAGCTCCTTGGGAGCCTCGTTATCCAGCAATGGATCTGCACAAAGGAGGACACGGAGTTCATACGCCACAACAAAACTCACGGCAAGATTCTCCCCCCTTGAGTACAGAATGCAGAGTGGTCGCCTTATCTCAAAACAGGTATCTAAGGGTTCCTCTAGACTGCGAGGATCTACCAGAAAAAGACACAAAATGCAGAGCACATGTTGTGTATCTTTCCGACACTTTTGTCAGAAGAGGCGTTTCTGAAATTTGGCCTGTCTATACTGAGCCAAATTTCAGAAAATTCCCCTCTTTTGAAAGCCCCCTTCTTCCTCTTCGGACAGGGAATACAGAGAAGCAGAAGAGCAAACGCGTTCCCTGGATGCGGCGGAGTTTTTTGGGAATACCTCCAGTTTCCTGAAACCCTCCTGAAGTCTAGCCGTACACGCAGAGTAGGAAAGGGTTCAGAACAGCACAACAAAAAGACTATGGTCACGGGATAGCTTCATTATGAAAAAAGAATTAAAAGACTGGGACTTTTTCAGCTTGGAAAAAAGACAACTATAGGGAAGATGATAGAGGGCTATAAAGTCATGACCAGGGTGTGGAAAGTAAATAAGGAAGGATCATTTATTCCTTCTTATAACGTAAGAACTGGGGGTCACCAAATGAAATTAATAGGCAGCAGGTTTAAAACAAATAGAAGGAAGTTTTTCTTCACATAGCGCACAGTCAACCTGTAGAACTCCTTGCCAGAGGATAGTGTGAAGACCAGGACTTTCACAGGGTTCAAAAAAGAGCCAGATAAATCCATGGAGGTTGGGTCCATCAATGGCTATTAGCCGGGATGGGCAGGGATGGTGTCCCTGGCCTCTGTTTGTCAGGCCCTGGGAATGGATGACAGGAGAGGGATAAGTTGAAGGTTCCCTGTTCTGTTCCCTCCCTCTGGGGCACCCGGCATTGGCCGCTGTGGGCAGCCAGGACACTGGGCTGGATGGACCTTGGGTCTAGCCTAGTGTGGCCGCTCTTATGTTCCTAGTAGTATTCCTCCTCCTCCTTAATTTGTAAAATGCACAGTGCCTGATGACCTAACAGTTCCCAGGCTTTATGTCAGCCATGGTCCCTGGCGAAGTCGTGTGCGACCCCGCAGGAAGCTGCTGCATTTGAAAACAATGGACTGAGACTGAATTGCACGACGTTTCTCCAGGAGACCGCAGCATTTTGCCCTGCGTCAAACGAGCAGTCTCCGGACGGCTTTTCTCAGCGCCCCCTTCACCTCCCTGTTGCGCAGGCTGTAGATGAGCGGGTTGGCCAGGGGGGTGAGGACGGTGTAGGAGATGGAGAGCACTTTGTGCAGGGTGCCGGTCCTTAGGAGCAGGTACACAGCGATGAGGGTCCCGTAGAACAGGGTCGCCACGGCCAGGTGGGAGGAGCAGGTGGAAAAGGCCTTCTGCCGCCCGCTGGCAGACGGGATCCTCAGGACGGCAGCGAGGATACAGGCGTAGGACCCCAGGGTTAACGTGAAGGGGGGCAGGGTGAACAAGGACAACATGGTGAAGGTCACAAGTTGCACCGCGCGGCTGTCCCCGCAGGAGCGTTCCAACACGGGGGTGAAGTCGCAGAAGAAATGGTCGATTTCGCTGGGGCTGCAGAACGCGAAGTGCGACATTAAGGAGACGATGAGCGTGATGGCCGCAAAGCCGCTGATCCAAGACCCCGCCACGAGGCAGAGGCAGAAGCGGCCGCTCATGCGGGCAGCGTAGTGCAGCGGTTTGCAGATGGCTAAGTACCGGTCGTAGGACATCACGGATAAGAGGCAACACTCTGAGCCCAGCAGGGAAGCAAAGAAATAAAACTGCACAATGCAGCCGCGGACGGAGATGGTCCTGTCGCCCGTCAGGAGCCCGGCCAGCAGCCGGGGCAGGATGGCGGAGCTGTAGCAGGTCTCCAGGAAGGACAGGTTCCCCAGGAAGAAGTACCTGGGGCTGTGTAGGTGCTGATCCGCCACCACCAGCACCACGATGAGCAGGTTCCCAGCCATGGTCACCAGGTAGACCACTAGGAACAGCAGGAAGAGATGGGTTTGCAGTTCGGGGAGATTCCCGAATGCCAGGAGGGTGAATTCCGTGATGGACGTTTGGTTTCCTGGCTCCGGGTTCGCCATGGGTTTAACTAGAGGGAACTGAACAAATTCGATATCAGAGCCATACACTCGCCTTCTGGAACGGCGCTTAAATTCCATTCGGAGCCTGCATGGCGAGTCACGACACTTTCCTGGACACCCCAGGGAGATGCCCAGGGTCATCCACCCTCTCCCTCGCAGGACCTAGAAGGGGTCCGTTGATCGCTGCACTTACAAACCGAACCACAGAAGCTCGACATCGCTAACGTGGATCAGGGTTGACTGCAGTGTTTTGTAAAGTCGTAGCCAATTTGTCACGTTGTGTCATGCAAAACCCAGCAACTCCCCCACATACGGGCATGTTTTGGGCTGACATTCTGGAGAGAAAGCATTTCAGATTTTTTGAGTCCAAATGATTGTTGGTTTTCAATTCAATTGTTAAAAGGTAACCCCTCCCCCCCAAAATACAACCTTGACACTAGCACACAAGGGATCATGTCAGGTCAAGAGAAACATTTTGCGTTTCACAAAACGTTTGCTAGGATTCCTGTTCCTGGTTGGCCAGCCGGTGGAAAACCGGTTGTTCACAGAGTTCGGTACAGACCTTATCTGCCTGCAGGGCTGTGTTCCCTCCTGATGACAGAGCCCCACTGTGGGGGGCAGGAGAGTTGAAGGGAATTGGTGATGCTGTGTGATGAGCGAGTCGCTCCTGGCCTCAGTTTCCCCTGTGTGAAATGGGTGCAATGACCCTGACCCGCCTCTGAAATGCTCTAGGAAATGTTGGGCCCTTAACACCACAGAGAGCCACAGCGTGTAAGGCCAGAAGGGGTCCCAGATCCTCTGGCCTCACCTCCCGTGTGGGACAGGCCAGCCACAAGGCCAAGGGTCCACCCCCTAAACCCAACCATGGACACAGACCCAAACTAAGGTGGCCCACAGGAGTCTGGGCCTGAGACCC
Source organism: Apalone spinifera (assembly GCA_030068395.1). Taxonomy (NCBI): domain Eukaryota; kingdom Metazoa; phylum Chordata; order Testudines; family Trionychidae; genus Apalone; species Apalone spinifera. Next base: position 37,705,671 of record JANRFK010001605.1, on the reverse strand, counting down.
CCCCCCCCCCATGGCAGGGAAGTGATGTGGTGAGAGGCACCTAGAGGACCCTGGCACGGGACTTGCATCCCGACGCTCCAGCGGAAGGCGACCGCCTTGAAGGCAAAATTGCTTCCTGACCCCGCATCTGGTGACCAGTGAGACCAGGAGCATGTGAGCAAGAAGCAGCCAGGCACCTCCCCACCATAGCTGGTTTCCCATCTCCAGCCATAGCTGTCCTGATGCTTCAAAGGAGATGGGGAAACCCTTCCTGGCCCCTGCAGCTGGCTGGGGAAACCCAGGAGCATGAGAATTTGGGAACAGAAGAGCCAGCCCAGCAATGAGCCACTGGGCTGCTGAGCCCCCTTCTCCAGCCGCCCCGTCACCCCACTGCCCTCAGGCAGCAGTACTGGCTGCAAGGGGTGCAGCTCATGAGGGGGTGTCCCGAGCCAGCCCCCAGCGTTAGAAAGGAGACACAAGCTGTGCACAATCACAAGGGCGGTCAGCAGCAGACCCAGGCCTGGAACCCACGTTTTCAGGGTCCCGGACGCCCCCCCCCCGCTCTCTCACACCGGGAGGGCGAGGCCACGCACGGCTTTCTATGGGCACTCAGGAAGGCCGCCAACCCCACTCTTCCTGTCCCCCACCCCAGGGGTTCTATGGGCTCCCAGGGGCTTTGGCCCCAGCCCTCGCATGCAGGGCCGTCTCCTATTCCTGAAGGCGTAGCGCTATCCCAAATTCCAGCCCAGCCGTGGGAAGCGTCCTCTGCCCCCACAAGAACTCCTGCCACCTCCAATGTGGCTGGTACCGACTCCAGGGAACCCAGAATGTCCTGGGAACGGCCGCACAGAATCGACGGAGGTAGCCAGCACATCATGCCTATGTGCCCACCCGAGGGCGAAACGCCCTGCTGAAGCCAAGGGGGCCAGGACACGAGGCAGGTGGAGTCTGTAAACCAGATGCAGAATGCGAGGTTACCTCTCAGGCGAGGACATGGCGCGTCTGGGTCTTGGCGGCGTTCTCTTCATGGGGCGTTCAGGCACCGGGAGATGGGTCCTTCTCTCTGTCTTCTCCATGTGTGCTCAGCCAGCCTGGACAAGGCCTGGTCGTTCTCCACACAGGGCGCTGGCTTCACCCCCGTGCCGGGGCCTTTTTGTCTTCTACCTGTTCCCAGAAAGTCAGCGCCTCCCCTGTGCTGCTACTCACCACTGAGGGGAAAACACGAGTCCCCCGGGCCCCTCTGCTGATTGGCTCAGCAAATTAACGAGAAGGGAAAGTTAACGGCACCTTCGTTTTAGGCCCGTACAGGCAATGGGGCTACCGAGAGTCAAGCTTCGAACCTGAGTGGGGAATGGATGGAGAAAGGAGAGCGACTTAGCAGAGAGGAAATGTTTGTCTCGCCCAGCAACATTGGACATAGAAATGAAACTGCTAGGCAAGGTCACTCTTCTCTCTACATCAAAAAGGGGAGGGTGAATTTGCCAAGTGGGACACTCACGTTCACAAAAGAAATTCAGGAAAGATACAGCCAAGCAATGTGATCACACAAGGAGAAAATAAAGCTGAAGAAATGTTGCAACTTGGAGTAACTTAGAATTCAGGGGAAAAGGACAAAAACATTAAGAATTACTCCTTTGTGATCTATCTATCTATCTATCTATCATACACACACACACATACATACATACATACATATACACACACATACATACATACATATGCATCTGACGAAGTGGGTCTTTGCCCACGAAAGCTTATGCTCCAAACACTTCGGTTAGTCTATAAGGTGCCACAGGACCCCTCGCCGTTTCTTTTATACATACATATACACACACATACATACTCCCCAACACCATGGTATCTGAGCTCTCCCAGCACTTTACAACTAAGAAACAGTGGAAGCCCCAGAAAGGTGTCATGCCCAGGAGAAGTCCATGCAATGGGTGATTTCCACCTTAAAGAAAAGGACCCAGGAGTCCTGAAATGTAGCACCTGTGTTGTAACCCACCAGACCCTCGTCCCCTCCAAGAACCCAGGATAAAACCCAAGAGACTTGACTGCATATCCCTCATGTTCCCTGGATCTCCCCTGTCATTCTAAAAACACAGTAGGAATTGATGCCTGTTCGCTCTCAGTTCTGCTAACATGCATGGGCAATACCCTGGGCATGAGTACGATGCTCCCCTTTACTTCCAAGAGTTGTGAGATTCGGGCCTTAACTGCCAAGTTCTACATTCTCTTTGGCCGCCCTGCTAGAAATGGGGAGTAAATAAGTCCTTAGTGCAGCTTTTTGGCGAGGATTATCCAGAAAGATGCCTGCCCCTCTGCAACCATGAAACTGCAATTTACAGTACATGTTCTCCTTCCAATTGGTCATGTCCAGTTCAAGTTCTGGAGTTCATGCTCGGTGGAGAGAGAACAGGTCCTGAACTATTTAGAAAAGCTAAACAGACACAAATCCATGGGTCCGGATTTAATGCATCCGAGGGGTATGTCTACACTGCCACCCTAGTTCGAACTAGGGTGGCTAATGGAGGCATTCGAACTTGCAAATGAAGCCCGGGATTTAAATATCCCGGGCTTTATTTGCATGTTCCTGGGTGCTGTCATTTTTAAATGCCCCGTAGTTCGAACTACCTGCCCACGGCTACACGCGACATGGACTAGGTAGTTCGAAGTAAAGCTCCTAATTCGAACTACCGTTATTCCTCCTGCAAGGAGGGAGTTCACAAACATCATTGCGGAGCCTTTGGCCATTATCTTTGAAAACTCATGGAGATCGGGAGAGGTCCCAGATGATTGGAAAAAGGCAAATGTAGTGCCCATCTTTAAAAAAGGGGAGAAGGACAATCCAGGGAACTACAGACCAGTCAGCCTTACCTCAGTCCCCGGAAAAATCATGGAGGGGATCCTCAAGGAATCCATTCTGAGGCACTTGGGGAGTGAACAGGGGAAAATGAACAGGAATAGTCAACATGGATTCATGAAGGGTAAGTCGTGCCTGACCATCCTGATTAGCTTCTATGATGAGGTAACTGGCTCTGTGGATATGGGGAAGTCAGTGGTTGTGATATACCTTGACTTTAGCAAGGCTTTTGATACGGTCTCCCACAATATTCTTGCCAGCAAGTTAAGGGAGTATGGATCGGATAAATGGACTGTAAGATGGATAGAAATCTGGCTAGACTGTCGGGCCCAACGGGTAGTGATCAACAGCTCGATGTCAGGTTGGTGGTCAGTTTCTAGTGGAGTGCCCCAGGGGTCGGTTTTAGGGCTGGTTTTGTTCAACATCTTTATTAATGACCTGGATGAGGGGATGGATTGCACCCTCAGCAAATTTGCAGATGACACTAAGCTAGGGGGAGAAGTAGATATGCTGGAGGGCAGGGACAGGGTCCAGAGTGACCTGGACAGATTAGAGGATTGGGTCAAAATAAATCTAATGAGGTTCAACAAGGACAAGTGCAGAGTCCTGTAATTGGGACAGAAGAATCCCAAGCATTGCTACAGGTTGGGGACTGAATGGCTAAGTAGCAGTTCTGCAGAAAAGGACCTGGGGATTACAGTGGTTGAGAAGCTGGAGAGGAGTCAACAGTGTGCCCTTGTAGCCAAGAAGGCTAATGGCATATTGGGCTGCATTAGGAGGAGCATTGCCAGCAGATCTAGAGAAGTGATTATTCCCCTTTATGTGGCTCTGGTGAGGCCACATCTGGAGTATTGCTCGTTGTTACCTATCACCTCATTATCTCCAAGATGTTTGCAGAGAACCACAGAACCCCAGGGCTGGAGGAGACTTCAGGAGACATTGAGCCCATACCCCTGCCCAAAGCAGGACCAACCCAACTCAATCAACCCATCCAGAGCTTTGTCAAACCAGGAGTTAAACACTTCTGGGGATGGAGATTCCACCCTCTCCCTAGGGAACCCATCCCAGTGCTTTCCCACCCTTCTAGGGAAAAAGTTTTTCCTAATATCCAACCTAGATCTGCCCCACTGCAACATAAGCCCATTGCTCCTTGTTCTGCCACCTGCCCCCACTGAGAACAGCCTCTCTGGAACCTCCATTCAGGAAGCTGAAGGCTGCTCTCAAATCCCCCCTCACTCTTCGCTTCTGCAGACTGAAGAAGCTCAAATCCTTCAGCCCCTCTTCATAGGTCAACTACTCCAGCCCCCTCATCATTTTGGTTGCCCTCCTCTGGGCCCTCTCCACTGCATTCACATCCTTTCTGGGGGAGGGGGGAGGGACAGAACTGGATTCAATACTCCAGATGTGTCTCGTGGCTGGACACAAGAGGAAATGCCCTAACCCATCTCTCATCTTCAGCAGATCAGTAGGACCCCAGCTGCGTGGTGAATGTGGAAACTTAGGTTATGTCTAGACTATATTCCTCTTTCGAAAGAGCAAAGTATTCTAGACAGCCTTAATGTAAAGGGCACCAGTCACTACAGCAGCCTGCCATTCCCTCCCATGTTTCTCCCCCTTGTCTGTCTGACGAGGCCGTGGTTGTGGATTGGCAATGGACCCTAAGTGGAGGGGACCAGCGAGCCCTTGGGAGGGGCCATAAAGAGCTGGTCTGACACATGCTGGACCAAAGAGACGCTCTGGCGTTCTCCCCATGAGAGGAAATTCCTCTCTGATTTGTGCAAGGCCCTTCGCTGGGAAAGGAAAGAAAGCAAATGCTCCCCCCCCCCACCAAGCAGGAAATGGGACTCGCTGGGCAGGCCCAGCCCTGCCCAAATGCAGCCAATTGCCCATGAGTCCCAAGTGGGAGGCCGGAGCCGAAAACACTGGGGCCGTTCCGGGGGGGATTCACGGGCATGGTGCATGGAGGACAGGGGAGGCGGTTGCTCTCCCATTCCCAGCCCTGGAAGGGCTCAGCTGCTGTGTTGTGTCCAGTCTCGGGACCACACTTCAGGGAAGATGTGGCCGTAAGGTGGGGCCCCCAGTGGGCTGCTCTGATAAGAAGGACCTGGCCGCTGCTGGGGTCTCGGCTGCAGGAGGAAGCTGGGTGCTGCCAGCTGGGCTCCCGGGGCTTCCTGCAAGCTGCTGATGGGAAGGGGAAGAGGAAGCAACATCCTGGCACAAACCTTGGGGTGGGGGGTTAGCCTGCTTGCCCTCCCCCCTTTTTCCAGCCCCAACCGTGCCCTGACTCCTGCATCCCCACAGCCCTAGCCCCCGGCCCTGACTCCTGCACCCCCACATCCCCATCTCCTTCCCTGAGACTCCCCACATCTCCTGCCCTGATTCCTACACCCTTCCACATCCCCCCAAGCCAGAGCCCCCCTCTCCCTCAACCCTGGCTCCTGTGCCCTTCGACACCCCCACCATGAGCACCTCCTCACACACACACACCCCACACACACCTTGACTTTCCCCATCTCTCTCCCTTTGGCCCCCCACACACCACCCCACACTTACATTTCTTACTGGTACTGTTGTATCACAACCCCCCAACTTCCTGCCCTGGGGACCCTGGGGGGGGGGGTTGTAATACCCCAGCACCTGTAAGAAATTCAAGTTACTTTCAGCCCTGGATGGGACCAAATTGGACAGGCTGTGGCAGGAAGATTCAGGGAGTGGGAGAATGTTTATTTCCAGCTCCAGGACCATGGACAGCAGCAAATAACAAAGGCCAGGGAGCAAGGGCCAGGGAAACTGGGCTTTCTGGTCTTGAGTCAGAAATGCTTGCGGGGAGGGGGTGGACCCAAGGAGAGGTGACCTAGGCTCAAGTCATTAAAGGGCACGTTCTTCATTGCTTTATTCTCAGGAGCTACATACGACACTTAACTGAAAAGTCGCCCACACCCAGGGAATAAGTGGCCAGTGCTCAGGAAGGCCACATGCCATTATTAGGACCACGGAGTGGCAGTGGGGGTGAAGTGCACGTCTCAGGCTTTGGCTTCCTGAACTAACTTTTCCCCATCTCCTGTTACATGGCCAGTAGTTGGACACTCTTGGATTCCACTCTGGGATCAAGGCGATGAGTGTTGTGAGGAGCATAAAGAAAAGTCTTGTCTACTCATAGTATTTGAGTATTCAGGTTCATATTGTCGTGCTTGGCCCATCTTCTCCGTATGAGCTAGAAATATCTGATCTGTAAAAGATAAAAAAATCGAAGGAGGGTTTTCCACAGGGCTTCCTTCACCTCCTTGTTCCTCAGGCTGTAGATGAGAGGGTTGACCAATGGGGTGAGGACTCCATAGAAAACTGAGAATATTTTGTTCAGGTCTCTCAGGGCATCAGAGTCCGAGAGGAGATAAACAAGGACCAGGGTCCCGTAGAAAACGCTCACCACAAGGAGGTGGGAGGAGCAGGTGGAAAAGGCCTTTTGCCGCCCGGCGGTGGACGGGATGCGCAGGATAGTGGCTATGATGCAGGCGTAGGATGCCAGGGTCAGGAGAAACGGGGGCAGGGTAAAGATGGAGCAAAGCACAAATGCGGTTACCTCCAGCTGGCGGGTGTCGCTGCAGGCCAGTTTTATTACTGGGCTCAAATCACAAAAGAAATGGTCCAGTTCGTTGGGGCCGCAGAAAGTGAACTGCAACATCAGTAGCATGGAGGGCAAAGGAGCCAGAAAGCCACTCGCCCAAGAGCAGGCAGCCAGCTGGAGGCAGGACCTGCTGTTCATCGTGGAGGAGTAGTGCAGCGGCTTGCAGATGGCTAGATACCGGTCATAGGACATGACGGACAGGAGAAGGCATTCCGTCGCTAGCAGAGAGCCAAAGATGTAGAACTGAGTGATGCAGCCATTGACAGAAATGGACCTGTCCCTCGTCAGGAGCCCGGCCAGCAGCCGGGGCAGGAGAGTAGAGGTGTAGCAGGTCTCCAAGAAGGACATGTTCCCCAGGAAGAAGTACATAGGGCTAGAGAGGTTCTTATTAATCACCACAAGTGATATGATGAGGAGGTTCCCAGCCACGGTTGTCACATAGATGACTAGAAACATCAGGAAGAGAAAGGTCTGCAGTTCAGGGAAGTCCCCGAATCCCAGGAGGATGAATTCGGTGATGGCCGTCTGGTTTCCTTGGCGTTTGTTTGCCAGGGATTTCATCTAGAGAAATAAAACAAACTCTGAAATGTATCACCTAACGTCCATTTCAAAACGGTCAACATTTTAATTTTGGCTTCCCCCTGCTGGTCTCTCTCCCACTGGTTATGTGAAAATTCCGCTTGGCAGAGGTACTCAGAGTAAAATTTTCTAAGTCACTTCAGCCTACATGGCATTAATAATGCAATTCTGTAAAACCAACGAATGGTCCTGTGGCACCTTAGAGACCAACCAAAATATCCAGAATCACGAGCTTTTGAGGGCAAAACTCTCTTCCTCAGATGAACTGAAGTGGAAATAACAGGAACCGAGAGAGCTATGGAACAGCAGAAGAAGGACCCGTGCTAACAAGGCTAATTAAGTGGGCTGGATGGTTCCATTCACAGCTTTTGATTGCAGATACAATTCTGTGTTTATCACATGTTATTGTAAGAGATTTCTTCCCCCCTCAAATATTATCTATATATTTCTCACAGCTCTTCTAAAGAGAATCTAGTAGTATGTCCATTTTTTCAACAGAGACACGCCCCCTTCTTTCTAATAGCTGTACAACATGTAGAATTTATGTGTAACGTTTTCAAAAATGCCCCAGGGCCAGATTTTGAAAAGTAGCCATGCAACTAAACTTGCAGACCCTGTGAGCATCTTAAAGAAGACAGGCTAGATGGCTAAGGAGATTGGCTCATGCCTCCTTGCTTAAGCTTAATGCATTAGATCGTCTCTTTTACAACAGGACAATTTTTTAATAAATCTCTAAACTCAGGGGTTGTACTGTTTGACTGGAGAATTGCTAATATAGTTCCTATTTTTAAGAAAGGGGAAAAAAGTAACCCGGGGAACTATAGTCCTGTTAGTTTGACATCTGTAGTATGTAAGGTCTTTGAAAAAATGTTGAAGGAGAAAGTAGTTAGGGACACTGAGGTTAATGGCAATTGGGACAAATTACAACATGGTTTTAGAAAAGGTAGATTGTGCCAAACCAACCTGATCTCCTTCTTTGAGAAAGTAACAGATTTTTTAGATAAAGGAAATGCAGTGGATCTAATCTACCTCGATTTTAGTAAGGCGTTTGATACAGTATCACATGAGGAATTATTGGTAAAATTGGAAAAGATGGGGATCAATATGAAAATTGAGAGGTGAATAAGCAACTGG
>JANRFK010001605.1:37632133-37642889 GCA_030068395.1 Apalone spinifera | reverse complement strand
TCTTATGTTCTTATGATTTAAATATCCCAGGCTTTATTTGCATCTTCCCTTCCGGGTGCCATTTTTAAATCCCCTCACTCCGAACTAACTGCCCGCGGCTACACGCGGCCGTCAAACGTCAACTCGAACTAAGTTCTTAGTTCCAGTTAACTGTTACACCTTATTCCACGATGCAGGGAATTAAACCAGATCACTTTATTATGCCAATCACAACTTATCCATTGACACTTTAAAGGATATACCTGTAGGGGAACATTTTAACCTGCCTGGTCACTCAGTCATGGATTCAAAAATAGCCATTCTTCTACAAAGGAATTTCACCAGCCAATTACAGAGAGAGGCTGCAGAACTGGAATTCAGCTACAAATGAGACACTGTTACCCTGGGCTTGAATAAAGACATCATCTGGTTAATGCATTACAAAGCCAATTACCCCTGTTTTTAATATCTGTATTTTCACATCAACAGCTGTGAATGGGATACATCCAGTCCACTTAATTAGCCTCATTAACACGGGTCCTGCAGTTGACAGGTACTTCTTTTGCAGTTATATATATACATCTTGGTTTCTGTTCTTTCCACTCACACCCATCTGGTGAAGTAGGTTTTACCCATGAAAGCTCACGATACTGTATAAATATTTGTTAGTCTCTAAGGTGCCCCAGGACTGCTCTTTTTTTTACAGGATATAGTTTGTGCAAGTTTTGTTACAATTCGTTAACAGTGGCAACATCAATGATCCCGATGGTCCCACAGCTATCACAGTGTCATAGTTGTTGTGTGTAACAATGGCTGTTGGGGTGCTAACGCCCTAAACACGTTTGCCAGTACAGGCTATTTCACAGGTTAGTGAAATATGGCGGTGGCTTTATTGTTCAGCGCTATTCAAGCTGCGACTCTGCCTGAGGACACCTGGAGCTCACCGCACCCAGCGATATTGACAGGAGTGTGTATCCCTTTGCTCTGAGACCTACGTGAGGCGGTCTGAGAATGAGAACCTGCACCACCTGACAAGATAATTTAGTGCACCACTGCCAGGCTCCTGCCTGTGGAACCCCTGCTGGATTTGCGGCCCCTCCCAATGCTGCTGCACTGACGCGATTTCATGATGCATTTTTTACCAAGACTATCCTGAGCAGCATTTTCCTCAGGGCATCTTTTATCTCCTTATTTCTCAGGGTGTAAACTATCGGATTCAGCAGGGGTGGCACCACGGAATAAAACACAGCGCCCAGCAGGTCCTGGTAGAGGGAGGACATGGACTTCGGTCGCATGTAGGTGAACATGGTGGTGCTCATAAACAGCGAGAAAACGATCAGGTGGGGCAGGCAGGTGGCGAAGGCTTTGTACTTGCCCTGCGCGGAAGGGATTCTGAGAATGGTGGAGAAGATGTGAATATAGGACACGAATATCGAAATGACAAACAGGAACCCAAAAAATAAAACACAGACAATCACCAAGACTTCGTTAGCGGACGTATCATAGCAAGAGATCTTGAGCAGCTGTGGGATATCGCAGAAGAACTGCCCAATAACCTTGGAGCGGCAGAACGACAACCTGAAGGTGTTACCTGTTTGCATCACCGAGTAGAAGACGGCACCAACCCAGCACCAGGATGCCATCTGGGCACACACAGACTTGTTCATGATCACCCTGTAGTGTAGGGGGCGGCAGATGGCAACGTAGCGGTCATACGCCATGATCACGAGAAGAATCATCTCTGCAAAAGCCAAGGTGAGCACCAAGAAGACTTGGGCGACACAGCCAGAGAAAGAGATCAGCTTGGTGTTGGTTAAGGAGTTGGCCATGGATTTAGGGACCGTGACGGAGATGTAGCAGATGTCGAGGAAGGACAAGTTTCCAAGGAAGAAGTACATGGGGGTGTGAAGTTGGTGGTTGAAGGCCACAACTGTGATGATGAGAAGATTCCCCACCAAGGCCGCCAGGTAAATGACCAGAAACACCACAAAGTGGAGAAGCTGCAACTCACGAACATCAGAAAATCCTATGAGAAGAAACTCCGTCAGGGTGGTTTGGTTGGACATTTCTTGCCTTGGACATACACACTGTGGGAGAGATGCACATAGCAAAAAAGAAGGAAATAATTTGTTTTGTGTTTTATAAATCAGAAAAGATTCAGAGGCATGAAGAACTGCAAAGGGACTCTCGATTTATTTGCTTTGTATGTGGATGTACATTTTTTATTACGGTAAAGAGGAGATTTTATGTTGAAAGATGACACGTTAGCAAATGTATCTGTTCATTCAACAGATGGACTTCCTCGGACTGGTCCAAAGCTGGCCCTACTGGCCAAAATGAGCTATATGATTCATTTTTCTGTCAAACCCGTAGAAGGAAAAACTTAACAACGAATAGTCCTGCAGCACCTTAGAGACTAATGACAAATGTAGATGGGATCATGAGCTTTTAGGGGCACAACCCACTTTTTCAGATAAGAACTTAAGAACATAAGAATGGTCATACTGGGTCAGAACAAAGGTCTATCTAACCCAGTATCCTGTCTGCCAACAGTGGCCAGCACCAGGTGCCCCGGAGGGGGTGGACCGAAGACAATGATCAAGTGATTTGTCTCCTGCCATCCCTCTCCAGCCTCTGACAAACAGAGGCCAAGGACACCATTCCTACCCCTGGCTAATAGCCTTTTATGGACCTAACCTCCATGACTTTATCTAGCTTCTCTTTAAACTCTGTTCTAGTCCTAGCCTTCACAGCCTCCTCTGGATGACTGGAGTTTATTCATTGGAAGAAGTGGGTTGTGCCCCTGAAAGCTCACAGTACCATCTACATGTTTTGTTAGTCTCCAAGGTGCCGCAGGACCATTTATTGTTTCTTTAGTTTTTTCATTTACAGAGTAACACGGCGCCCCCTCTGAAAGCATAGAAGGAATGCGGATATAGAAGATTGGCACATATAGGACGCTGGCTCATGTATCAGCTTCAGCAAGTACGCCCAAAGTACCACTTTCTCTGAAATCCCACACGTGACATCTGTGCAACCCATCTGCCTTCAAATTCCTCCCTCGGTGACATACATGCGAACTAGATTGTTTCACAGTCTACCCCCTACAATCCATTGTCTTTGGTTTTTGCCCTCAGTGACACATGATTTTCTAAGTGGCCAAAGGGGTTTGGGAGCCCATTTTGCACTAATGCTATCAATAACTGATCAACCAAATCCATCAGGTGACTGAAAAATCTCCATCTATATTTTTGCAGATGAGGATGCAAAGATATTACCTCTGTTTATAGATATGGTACCCCACAGTACGGGGAAGCCTCGCAATTAGACTCAGTTCATGTGGATGTACTATGTTGACTTAGAGCCTCAGGAAGCACTGGGGAGTAAGTACTCTGAATTACTGTGGGGAGTCGCTATTTCAAAATAGCAGCAATAGAGCGCCCACACTGCTGCTATTTTGTAATAACTATTTCAAAATGAGCGTTATTCCTCGAGGAAAGCAGGAGTCAGATTTCCAAGTAAGCGGCCCGTTGTTTTTTTAATAACAGACTTGGCAGTGTGGACGCGCCACTTATTAATTCGACCTAAGGGGGTTATTTAAAAAAAAAGCCCTAGTGCAGCCCAGGGCTTAGAGGGGTAGCTGTGTTAGTCTGTAACTTTAAGAACAAAGAGCAGTCTTGTGGCACCTTAGAGACTAACAAATATATTCTATCATGAGCTTTCATGCGTAAAACCCACTTCATCATTAAATCTTCAAGTAGTGACATTTTCAGAGTATGAACCCCAAACAGGAAGACGAATTCTTTAATGTAAAGAAAGAAGGGCCAGGTAGAACTGATGGGATGGAATTAAGACAGGGGAATGCAGCTAGAATATCATAAATATTTCTTGCTATTGAAGTCATTGAGTATCTAAAATAGACTTAGAGCATCACTCACACATTCAAATCCACAGTAGACAAAAATGGCAAATATTCAATATAACCCAATATCTACACCACATGTTGCCTGCTCTTCGTAGGGAAACATGCAGATGTAGTGTGTATCAGAGCATTGCTGGAGATCAAATACATAATAGAAATAAAGAGTGAATTGGGGTTTTTTTCTTCCTAATTAAGTTGCTCTTAAAAAGTGCTCATTAAATTTGAATGGTTCACTACTGGTCATACTAATTTAAGACTGGCAACACACATAAGCGTATACATGCATACATTGATTTAATTGCTCATTTTCTGGGGACGTAAGGCTTCACTGTCTTTAAATAGTAATGCCGTAATTTGTGCATTTTGTTTAAGGGATACATTAGTTACTTCAGAAAATTGACCCTAATTTAACCCACTCAAAACTTAACAGCCAGGAAATGATGAGTTAGGGGAAATCCTCCTGGAGAAAAATCCAATTATTCAGTGTAATTTGCACACCATGTCCTGTCTCGGTACACAGACAGACAGAAGATCAAACATACAATAAAATGATTTTAAAGGAATTCATTTCTTTTCGCCGTTAAAACAGGAAACCCTTCATACTTTCACTGGAATTTATCTTGTTAATTTTCCTCACTGAAATGAAATCAATTTCCATCAGATTAATAACCAAGGCGAAAGGACACTCACGGTGCTGACGTGTCTGGGTTTCTCCCAACGTTCGGTGCTTTCCTCCTCCCGTCGCAAGGCCAGTGAAGGGAATTTGTCCTTACAACAATCTCTCTCGCCCGTTCTCTTTCTGTCTCTCACTCTAACCGTGACAGTGCCCACATCTTGAAGGCACCATTCTCTAAGCCCCTCTCACCGTTCGCATTGAGACGCAGCTGACATCACTGGGCATCCGTTTCTCTCTGCAGCTGAGCTGTGAACGGCCTCTGCTCTCAGTAAAAGGTTTCTGGTGCAGGGAAGGAGATTTATCCAGGTCTCTTCACCCAGGGACCATGGGGACATGCTCTCCAGAGCGCTGCACAGAGCAGGGCCCCGAGGAGAGGCCCCGGGGCAAAATCTAACTTCTCCGTCCCATGTGTTACTGCAGAAAGTGTCATGAAGAGACAGTGAGAGCAAAGACAGAGAACAAGGCCTACGGGTCCGCACTCCGGGTGTGGCTTTGCTCTCTATCCCAGGTATCATCTCTGGTTCCAATGTAGGGAGAGGGGGGGCAGAATATAGGGCTGGTGAGATGCAATACGCCAGGCCAGATGAACAGAGGATCCGGTCAGGCCTTAATGTCTATGAAACACACGTGTCCTGTGACCGGAGCTCAGCGCTTCTCACATCTTAGGCCTCATAGTCACAGGCATGGGAATTTGGGGTGTGGGGGGAGGTGCTAAAACACCCCCGAGTTCCTAGTCACTGCCCCATACTCTGGGGGATCTGCACCAGGATCCAGGCGGCCACCCATGCCTGGGTTCCCATCTGCCACCCCATATGCCACAGGGCTCTGCTGCCAGCCCCACACCTGGGTGTGCTGCCAGCCCCACACCTGCCAGCCCTGTCTACCCCCCTCCTACCCCAGTTGAAGCCAGGAGCAAAGGGGACTGGATTTCAGCACCCCCCACTCTTAAAAACATCCCCATGCCACTGCGCCCAGCAGGGTGCAAGGCCTGCTTAGCCTCAGAAGGGCCTCAGGCTTTGGTTAAGCCTTGGAAACATTGCAGGCCTCAGTCGGGGCTTGAAACATCTTCAGGGCCTGCTCGTTAATGCTGGATAACGGAGGCAGATCTGTGCTTGGCCTTAGAACACCTGTCGCCAGGGACAGGCAGCGGCATGGCTGTTTGGCCTTGTGAAAAGGCTGCAGAAAAACCCAGCATGACTCTGGGCTGCACTAACAGGAGTGTTGTGAGCAAGACACGAGAAGTCATTCTTCCGCTCTGCTCTGCGCTGGTTAGGCCTCAGTTGGAGTAGTGTGTCCAGTTCTGGGCACCGCATTTCAAGAAAGATGTGGAGAAATTGGAGAGGGTCCAGAGAAGAGCAGCAAGAATGATGAAAGGTTTAGAGAACATGAGCCATGAGGGGAGACTGGGCTGGTGGTTTGGAGAAGAGCAGACTGAGAGGGGACATGATAGCAGCTTCCAAGTATCCAAAGGGTGTCACAAGGAGCAGGCCATAGTTATGCTGTGGTTAGACCTTGAAATGGCTGCAGGATTTGGGTAGCCCCTGGAGTAACTATAGGGCTTTGGAGTGGCTGCCGGTGTCGGATGAACCTTGTAGCTGCTGCTTGAACCTGGAAAAGGCTCTTCCAGACAAGTACTCCCACCCCGCCAACACACACCATTTTCAGCTACAACTCGAACCGCTCACGTGTGTTAATGCATTCATTTTAGGGGCTCACCTGCTTCATTTCAGGGTTCTTACTCTGGAGTTTCTTTTTATTACTTCCCTGCAGATCGAGAGGCAGTTCCTGTCTCCTGGGAACTCTTCCATTTTCCCCTTCTTCTGATTTACCAGCTCAGCGGGCGCTTCGTCTGCTACCTTTCCCTTCTGGGCACTGACTTGTCCCGGCTAGCGCACGGTCTGGGTTTTCCCAGAACCTGGTTTTTATCATAGGAGGCTGCTTGCAATGCAGTGAGCCCTGTTTTACCTTTAAATATGCAAGGGCCACTTTTTACAATGTTGTCCCCATTCTTCAGGCCCACGGGGACTACCTGTAGCCTGCTGTTGACCATCAGGAACAACACAACCCCTTGCAATGTCCCATTCTTGTGCAGCTGCCAGCCTGGAGGGGAGCGGGGGCATGTCTCTTCACACTCCAGTTCTAAACCTTTACGTCTTCGGTTCTCAGCATTTCCTGCCATTAAGCCGCTCTGGTCGGACGTCCCCTCCCCCCAGTCCATTGTGTGACCACCCCACCACCTCCCACCCCCGATTTCCCACAATTCTGAAACAGGTTTGAGCATCTCGTTGAGTTTTTCACACACGTCAGCTGATTGTGATCCCACTTCTGTTTGGAACACCAGCAGCTCAGGGTTGCAGCTGGTCGGACCGTAGGCCCCCCACTCTGTGGATGCAGTGCCAGCAAGAAAAAACTTAGTTCTCCACACCTAACCTCTGCCCCCTTCCCCCAGTGCTTCTGACCAGCCTGCAGCCCTGCTAACCCTCTTCCCCCTCCCTCCCAGCACCTCCCGCCTCAGCATTCAAGGAGGAAGAGGAGTGGGAACGGGGAGCATTCGGGGGATGGGGCGGAATGGAGACAGGGCAGGGGCAGGGTCTGGGGTGGAGGGGTGGTTGAGCACCATTCTGCTACAGGAAAAGCTGGTGCCTATGGGTTGGACTGCCCTAAAGCCACAGCTCCAGTCCCCTTCATGGGGAATTTTAAAAATTTTCTGCTCTTAGTCCCAAACGCGGGCTGAGGTGTTCAAGGGAAGCTAAAAGCAATTAAGGGCCAATTTCCTGTGGCGCGTCAGTAGCATCTGAGTGTCTAGTTACTTCAGGCTCCTTCTGGTGATGTTGCAGACAGGACGAGTGGACTTCCAACCAGCGTTGGGTGCGTCTCTTCACTCGGCCCTTCTAAAGTCCCAGCCGAGAACGCTTCCAAAAGCTAAGTAAAAACTTTAAAAAGCTACAAATGCCCCCACAGCACCTCAGAGACTAACAAACAAAGGGGGCTGGGATCATGAGCTTTCGTGGGCACAGCCCACTTCTTCAGCTGATTGCTGTAAGGAGTCCAGGGTACAAATCAATAGCAGAAAGAGGGGGGATGGGAAAGAGAAGAAAAAAAATCTCGTCAATCAGAGTGTCTGTGCTAAATGAGGCTGCTAGAGTGGGCTGTAAGGGCCGGGTGCTCCGCTTTTGACGTCATTAGGGTGTGGAATGTGGCGGCCCATCCAAGTCAGGTCTTTGTGCAAACCTTGATTAAAGGTGTCAAACCTGCCAATGAAACCAAGTTCCGCAGCTCCTCTCTCCAGCTGGTTTCTGAAACTGGTTTGTAAAGTCACTGTGAGAGCCAGGAGCGAGCGCCCAGGCAAGCTGAAATGGTCCCCGACAGGTTTCTGTGTGTTACCCTTTGGGATGTCTGATTTGTGTCCATTGATCCTTTGTTGCAGAGAAAGCTAAGTAGGCCTTCGTTGTGCTTCATGCATGACTCTCCCTCCTCTTGACCATTTTCAGGCCACATTTAAGGCAGCAACCCAAACAGTGGAAGGGGGAAGAATTAAAGCTTGCTCGTAACCCACCCCCTTATGACTTCATCAAAAAGAGGCACTTAATGAGGGCTACATTTTGAGGGAAGGCCACATTTTCCTGATAGCTCTGCCCAAGGTGATTCTCACCTCCTGGTTCCTCAGGCTGTAGACAATGGGGTTGAACAGCGGGGTCACCACCGTGTACAGCAGGGAGAACACCTTGTTGAAGTCCAGCGACTGGTTTCCTGAGGGTACCACGTACATGACGATCAGAGCCCCGTAGAATGTGGAGACCACGATGAGGTGGGAGGAGCAGGTGGAAAAGGCCTTTTGCCGCCCGGCGGTGGAGGGGATTCGAAGGATGGCCAGGATGACGCACACGTAGGAGGTGATGGTCAGGAGAAACGGGGCCAGGGATATGGTGGCAGCAGAGACAAGAGCTGTTATCTCCGTCAGGCTGGCGTCGGTACAGGAAAGCTTCAAGAGCGCCGTTAAATCACAGAAAAAGTGGTTGATCTCCTGGGGACCGCAGAAGGGCAATTGGGCGGCCAACATTATTGTGAAGGAGGGAGCCACAAAGCCCAAGGCCCAAGAAGCAAAGGCCAGCAGAAAGGAAGCCCTGGGGCTCATCCTGCTTGTGTAATGCAGCGGATCGCATATCGCCAGGTATCGGTCGTAGGACATCCCCGTCAGCAGGAAACACTCCGTGGCACCCAGGAAGCTAAACACGAACAGCTGAAGGAAGCAGCCTGAGAAAGATATGGTCCTGTCCCCTGTGGCAAGGCTCCCCAGCAGCCGGGGGATGATGTTGGAGGTGTAGCCGGTTTCCAGGAAGGAGAGATTGCTGAGGAAGAAGTACATGGGGGTGTGGAGGTGACGGTCAGCCCACACAGTCAGAATGAGGAGAAGGTTCCCCACCACGGTTGCCAGGTAGATCACAAAGAAGACCACAAAGAGGGTTATTTGCAGCCCTGGAGTCTTGAATCCCACCAGCAGGAACTCTGTGATGAGCGTCTGGTTTCCCTTCTCTAGGCCAGCCATCAGCTATCGAAAGGGGAGCAAAAAAGGGCTGATAAACTTTCACAGCATTTAAGGCAAGAGGAGACCAATGCGTTCATTTCATCTGACCTGCATAATACAGGCTACAGAATTTCACTTAGGCCGCGTCTATATTTACGCGCAAGTTTAAATTAAGATACACAACTTCAGTTACTTCAATTGCATCGCTGGAGTCGACATACGTGAATTCAAACTTCAGCACTATCTCCACAGCAGGACTTAGAACGCGTGCTCCCTGCTTCTGCTAAACACCCTGCTCCGCCTGGCACGGTCCCTTAGAACGCGTGCTCCCTGCTTCTGCTAAACACCCTGCTCCACCTGGCACGGTCCCTTAGAACGCGTGCTCCCTGCTTCTGCTAAACACCCTGCTCCGTCTGGCACGGTCCCTTAGAACGCGTGCTCCCTGCTTCTGCTAAACACCCTGCTCCACCTGGCACGGTCCCTCGGAATGCGCGCTCCCTGCTTCTGCTAAACACCCTGCTCCGCCTGGCACCCTTGAGTCTATGGGGGCACCCTCAGTGTTCAATTTAGCAGGTCTTTACCAGACCCACTAAATCAAACTATGGACGACCAACCACTGCAGTGCTGATCTTCTGGGAAATGAAGATGGCCATAGCTTGAGGTTTAACTAGAGAACATCTCTTAGAGAGAGATTCAATTTTTGATTTGGAAACTTGAAATTGATGGGTTTTTGGATTTGGGGGTTTGGAGTTTTGGGCAGTGGGTGAATTCACCCGCTTGGTTGTTAGGTAACTGTGTTGACATAATAAAGTTCCGTACGGTATTTGATTTACTCCTGCTATCATGCCAATGAATGCACAATGTTGTATATTTAGAACCAAACACACTTACAGGATTGAGGATTGTACAACCAAAACCATCTACTCTGAAAAGGGTGGGGGCGTAATGGTGGAGAGCCAACTGAGTCTGAGATCCCAGTGGGACGGAGTGGCTAAGAGAGTCAAGTCAGCCTCTGGCCATACTGAAAAGGATGTCCTGAGGAGGAGCAGAGAGGTAGTAGTAATGTAGAGAGAGCAGAGGTATGAATTGAATGGAGATGCCTATCTCCTAGAACTGGAAGGGACCTTGAAAGGTCATTGAGTCCAGTCCCCTGCCTTCACAGCAGGACCAAGTACCATCCCTAACCAATTTTGTCCCAGATCCCTAAATGGCCTCCTCAATGAACTCACAACCTTGGATTTAGCAGGCCAATGCTCAAACCACTGAGCTACCCTCCCCCCAGTGTGACTGGGACTGGCACTGGCACACTGTTTCCAGTCCTGGGGTCCATATTTCAAAAAGGACCTTGGAAAACTGGGGAGTGTTGAAAAAGGAGCAGAGGGAACGGGCAGATGTTTGGAAAACCCTGCCCTACAGCGAGGGACTTGAGAAACTATTTTGCTTGCCAAAGAGAATATTGCAGTGACTCAGAGCAACACCAGACCTGGACAGAACAACCGAGGCAAAAGCAGCTGCCACCGCTCCACCGCCACAATGATCAACGCCCCCACCAACACAGCTGTCAAGATCCAGGGGGCCTACTCGTGCCTTCCACAGCACGTGGTGTCCAGCCTCCCGAACCCCCCAACGACTGCGTGGGTGAAACCGACAGCCC
>JANRFK010001605.1:37608807-37620720 GCA_030068395.1 Apalone spinifera | reverse complement strand
GGATACAACAGTTAGCAAAGCAAATGCAAGCTCAACCATCCCATTAATTTAAGTCCAGGTGAAACTGTTTGGAAAAATACTAAATCGTACTTGTTTTTTTGAATAAGTGTGTTATGTTTCTAATAGTTTTGTAACACCTGGGTGTGTGACTCCCAGCTCCCCAGCCCCAGAGTGAGTGTGCCCCCCAGAGCCCTGGCTGTGAGACTCCCAGGCTCTGAGTGTGGGGTTTAAGCCGGGGGGAGTGGTTTGGGGATAAGTGTCTTTCCCCCACAACAGCTCAAATAAATGTAGTGTTATTATTTTATTATTAATGTATTTTCAGTTTTTCTATGAAATAACTATGAATATATAAACAGGAGGCGGCACAATTTTATATTCTTGCCTCAGGCACAAAATTAGCTAGTTACGGCACTGCCCCCCCCCCCTCCGTTTTTTAATTGCCTCGGTTACCAAGTCTTCCTGAATTGTCAAAATGGGTCCCCATCTAGAAAAGGTTGGGAACTGCTGAACTAGATGCTTTATACAACTCTCTTCCAGATGAAAGACACAGAAGAGCCATTATGAGCACCCCGAATCACACTACTGTCACAGAATTCGTCCTCGTGGGGTTTTCCAATTACCCGCACCTGCAGGTTCCGCTCTTCCTCCTCTTCCTTGGTGTTTACATCATAACACTGGTAGGAAACCTGCTTATTATCCTGGTCACGTCAATAGACAGTGCTCTCGACAGCCCCATGTACTTCTTCCTCCGGAACCTGGCCTCCTTGGAGATCGGCTTCACTTTCGTCATGACCCCGAAGATGCTGGTCGATCTCCTGGCAGAAAATAAGACCATCTCCTTTGTGAGCTGCGCAGCGCAGATGTATTTCTTCTTCTTCTTCGGGGCGACTGAGTGCTCCCTTTTGGCCGCCATGGCCTACGACCGCTACGTGGCCATCTGCAACCCACTGCGCTACCCGGACATCATAACTCGACGGGCGTGTTGGCAGCTGGCTGGAGCCTCGTGGTTTGTGGGATTTCCAGTGGGCATGATGGAGGCAACATGGATATTCAGTCTGCCCTTCTGTGGCCCCAATCAGGTCAACCATTACTTCTGTGACACCCCCCCTTTGCTGCAACTTGTCTGCGCCGACACCTCCCTCTTCGAAATCGAGGCCCTTTCAGCGACTGTGGTTTTCATCATGTTCCCCTTCCTGCTGATCCTGGCCTCCTACACGCGGATCATCGCCGCCATCCTGAGGATGCCCTCGGAAGAGGGAAGACGCAAGGCCTTCTCCACCTGCTCCTCTCACCTGGTGGTGGTGACGCTCTACTATGGCATGGTCATCTCGACCTACTTCCAACCCAAGTCTGGCCACTCCCCCGACACCAAGAAGCTTCTCTCTCTCTCCTACACAGTCATCACCCCCATGTTGAACCCCATCATCTACTGCCTGAGGAACAAGGAGGTGAAGAGAGCCCTGAGGAGAACATTGAGCAGGAAACTCTTTTTACAGAGAATGTAATTTGGTCGGGCCTCGGATCCCAGTGAATTGAGTGGGGCTGCTTCTCCTCTCACTTACCCTATCAGCAGTAACTTCTTTTGAGTCAATAGACTGAATCTCTTCTCCTTCACTCTGATATAAATCAGGGAAGGCACCTCCCAAAATAAACTCACCTTTTCTGAGGCTTCTATGGGGCAGGGGAGAATCAACATTTGATTCAGGACAGGTTATTGTCACCTGAAATACCAATGTACTTGAGTGAATCCTGTAAACTCCACCTGTTTTAAGTTCAATAAAAACATTTTCTATGCCTTCTGATGTGTGTTTACTTTGTTTGCTAAGGTCACATATTCACTAGGCAGAAGATCAACACTTCCACAATCCATCTTCTGGAGTTTGATTTAGCAGGTCTAGTAAATAGCAGGTCTGCTAAATCAAACTCAGATGGTATCCCATTGGCACCAGCACTCTTGCTTCTTATGAGGAATCAAGGATGCCAACAGGAGCATTTGCTCCCATAAGCGTCCTGCTGTGGAGACTTTATGGAAATCCAATTAAGCTATGTCAACTCCAGTTACGTAATTAACATAGCTGGAGCTGTGTATCTTAATTCGTCCTTTCCACATAGTGAAGATATGGCCTTAGACTCTCTCCTTTAAGGGCATCTCTTCTGCAGTAAATTATACTATAGTGGAGAGCTAGTTCTGTTGTAATAAAGGCCGAGGAGGCTGGTCTGTTTAATCGTGATCCTAAGCTTGTCTGAGGTCACCAGTCCTACACTGTGGATTGCAACCCGGACGCCAGCCAGCCATGGACTGACTGACACAATCGGACTGAGATGCAGAGAGACAATTGCTATTGTACTAACCTAACAGTTCCCATTGCCTGGAGGGGTCGGTTTCATTGACCCAGGATGCTGACACTAGGGGTGACCTAGGGCAGGAAAAGCCACCCACCCGAATTCTGTGTTTTCTTAGAGCTCACCAAGCAGCCATCGGCCGCTGGCATCAGACCAGTCCCAGTGCGTTCCCCAACGTAAAAGGCTCACCAGTGTCCAACCTGTCGTCAGAGGAAGGCCTGAAACATGGGCCCAGATAGCACACGCCCGGCGTGTGTTCTAGACAGCAGCTGTCAGGGCATTGCCAATATAAAGCAGAGGGAAGCTGGGAGCAAGAGGCAGCCCCTGCTCACAGAACTTGGCCAGAACAGGGCTGATGTTACAGACACACTCAGAGCTTCATTGACAAGGCAGAAAACCCGTCCAAACACCACACTGGTGATGCCCAGTTACCATATCCACAGCCCAGGTCCTTGGGCTTTCCAGACGGATGGCTGCACTGATTATTGGCTAACCTCTGAGACTGCCATGCCTAAAGATTTGGTCTCCGAAGGGCCACCGCCTCCAGAGGAGTATTAGCACGACTCGGTCCTGAGAACAAATGAGAAACAAGTCCAGTCTATGACAAGTTCCTTTATTAACACATGCACCAGCAGACCGACACCCCCGCCAATAGAGCAATACACTAGACTAGCAGCTAAAAAGGGAAACGGGTAACGTGGGTGAGGGAAGGCCTCGCATTCCCCAAACTGCCCATGGTCCCACTGCCTGAGAGGGCTGAGGCCACGGCACAGAGGTCTGGCTCTCTGACGCCAGGGAGGGCTGGGGTTAGGGGATGCTTGCCTGGCTCTCTGGCCACTGTCAAATTTGGAGAAAGTCCTTAAGAAGCAGAATCCTTTTGGTCCTTTCTTAAACCAAACTCTTATTGATGGGAGTGAATATGAATAACAGCAGCAGAGTCCGGGATGGCCGAATAGTCCAGTGGGTGATGCTGTGGATTGGGAGCCAGAAAGCCTGTGTTCTCCACCTTGCCAGAGCATCAGCTGATGTGCAGTGTTTTGGGCAAGTGGCGCTAGGTCTCATGCCTCAGTTTGCCCATGTGAGACACAGAAATGCCATTGACTTTCATTTGTGAAGTACTTTGAAATCTATTCAGGCAAGGTGCTCTACCAAAGCTGGATGCACATAACTCTGTTTTCTAGCTGGAGAAACTGAGGCACGGAGAGGGGATTTGTCGTCCAGTAAAATCAGAACAACCATACAGCCACTCTCCTTTCATTTACAGCAGGGAGCTCCAACCTTTTTAAGCATGAGATCACTCTTTGAATTTAAGTGCAATTCAAGATCTACCTCAAAACCAAATACCCTTGCCCCGCCTCCTTTTACCCCTTCTCTGAGGCCCCATCTCTGCTCACTCCATCCTTCGTCCGTCCCCCATCCTCCTTCACTTTCACCAGGCTGGGCAGAGGGTTGGGGTGCAGGCTCTGGTCTTGGATTCAGGGAGTGAGAGGGGCTCTGAGCTGAGCCTGGGGCAGGCAGTTGAGGGGGTTCTAGGTGCAGGCGCTAGGAGGACATTTGGATACAGAGGTGCTTGGGGCTAAGACAGGGACTTGGGGGGCAGGAGGGGATTCATGACTGGGTAGGAGTTCGGGATGTGGGCTCCAGCTGGGCACTGTTTAACTCAGGTGGCTCGTGGGTGGTGGTGCAGTGGCGCTAAAGGAGGTTCACCCTTGTCCTGGCCCTGCACCAGTCCCAAAAGCAGCCAGAAAACTCCGTCCCAAGTCCTGTTGTGTGGAGATAGGATACTGGGTGGGAGAGGGGGCACCCTGACATCAGCACCCCTCATCTCCCTCCCCATCCTGCACAGCAAGTAGGAGGCTCCTGAGGGGACAGCTCTAAGGCAAAGGGCAGGAGGTGCGCAGCAGTGGGGGGAGGAGCCGCTGACCTGCCGGCCCTTGATAGCCTCTTGGCCAAACCAGTCAGGATCAGCTGTCAGAGGCTCAAAGATCGACCAGTAGATCCCGATCGACTGGCTGGTGACCACTGATTTACAGTGACATAAATCATGACTCACTTTCCCCCCCTCAGCTGGTGTTTATGGGAAGACAGCTCCATTGACTTCAGTGGAATTGTGCACGTTTACACCAGATGGGGGTTTGGATCAAGTGAATCACATGGGTGTAAGGGAGACAGATCCTTAGGTTCCCAGCTGGCCAATCAGAGCCCTGCGCAGATGTATACTGACAGGTACGGCCACACAACAAAGCCCCAGGACTTCAACTCTACGCATTAAAAGTGCCCTGCTTCCTACGTCGTCACCCAGGAAGGAAATGTGAGCTCGCTGCCTTCCTGCCCTCCACTTCTAGGGCACCAAAGAGTTCTGGTCCTGCTCCAGGAACGGGGCAGAAAAGTCTGGTTCTATTCCGGATTGCCCCGATGCTCCGCGGTTACCTCCTGCACATCACTACCCTTCTATTCAATGGAGCTATCGGCATGTGGGCCAGGGCCAGGTTTTTTAATCAGTTTGGGGCCAGAGGAAGCAGACAGGATCTCAGTGGGGTTTTCAAAGGCACCTCTAGAGAGT
Organism: Apalone spinifera; assembly: GCA_030068395.1. Lineage (NCBI taxonomy): Eukaryota > Metazoa > Chordata > Testudines > Trionychidae > Apalone > Apalone spinifera. Next base: position 37,615,814 of record JANRFK010001605.1, on the reverse strand, counting down.
TAGGTGCCTCGATACCTTTACAAATCTGACCCTGGTAACACAACACACTATTTGCCGGCAGAATTCATTGCCACCACACCCTGGGACGGACAAAAGCCTGGCAGGGTTCCAAAATGGACCTACATACAGCTATGGAGGCTGGGTCCACCAGTGGCTATGAGCCAAGATGGGCAGAGATGCAGCCCCATGCTCAGGGTAACCCTAATCCTCCTTCTGCCAGAGGGCAGGAGGGGGAGACGGGCTGGGGCAGGGGATAATTGCCCTGTTTTGTACATTCCCCTGGAGTCCTGCTACAGGCCCGGCAGCAGGACAGGGCTCTGGGCTACTTGGGCCACTCCGAGGTGCTTGTACTCACTGTGACTTAGAGCAGGCCTTTTACAATATGGACCATTCCTAACTTGCACTGATTGCAGCAGGAGCAAGGTGCCTAAATCCCTTAGAGTCCTAAGTCCATAGACTTTCAGTGCGCCGCGTGGGCAGTTTGTGATAGTATTTTGACACCTCATGTTGCGGAGAGGTGTCTAGTCAGGTTTTCGGAAGAACCAAGGCCCATAACTCCCACTGAAATCCACGGCAATTGGGCGCCTAAGGACGTCTGAAAATTGCTGCAGGTGCTTAAATACCTTTAACAATCAAAAACCTAAATCCATTTTGAAAAGTGGACTTAGGCCCCTAACCCAGTGAGGCACTGTTGGAAAATTTTATCCACACTTCTTGTAAATGGAAGTGCTCTGGGAGCCACAGAGGAACATGGTTTTGTGAGCGCTATCAAGTGCCAAGGTACAAGAAGAAACATGCTCCCTGTCTGCATTGCTTGTCTAGCAGCTGTGTGGGCTAGAAACTGGGACACCAAGCTAGGATGCTGAAAAACCTGGCATGTCTGCTTTTCTCTGCTACTGACTGGCTGCACGAACTTGGTCAAATCACTTAACATGACTGTGACTCATTTGTGCCATCTTTTGGTCAGGATGAAGGATACTTAGCTCCTTTTTAAAGTGCTTAGAGACTGTTAGATGAAATGTGCTATAAAGCAGGGCTTCTCATTGAAAAGGCTTGTGTATGGGTGAATTTAGCACAAGTAAAAAATCACCCATATGAAGCCTCCTATGTTATCCCACTCAAGGGAAGCATAGATACCAGGGCATGTGTTTCTCAAGTGTGTCTCTACCCTTGTTTGGTAGGACCCCCAACGCCCCCATGCCCCACAGTGTCACGGCCTGGAAGAGTCTAAACATGGCTCATGTCTGCATGTCAGCCAGGGACTCTCACGGAGCCGAGGGGAGTTAGGAGCCCAAGTGCCTGTCTCTTCCTGCCCTTTTGAAAATCTCCACCAAATTTTTCTAAGGTGGCCAGTGATTTCAGATGCCACCTTGCAGGGGCCTGACCAATAGGGAGACCCGAGCATCCTGGCACTCGGAGGATCCGGCCCCTCCTGGGTACGTGAGCGGGGGCTCCTAACAGTTGTGGTCTCCCGGCACATCAGTAGCCAGCCTGACGGCCGTTAACATCATGTTCCTGCTGCCCAAGGTGCGGGCTGGCCAGCGCTTTTCCTCCGGCCACCCATCCAGCGCATGGCCTCCCGCCAGTGGAGGAAGCATCCTGGTGCTACGTGGTGTGGCCAGTGGGTGTCCCCCAGCTCTGTGGTTCTGGGATCACTAATAGGTGAGTCCCAGGTACTGAACTGACTAAGTCCTCCGGCATGGCTTTCCCAGCATCCCTGGCACACCCCCTCCACTGACCAAGTCGGGTGGCCAGCGTGGGGTTGTGGTGACCACTCAATGGACAACGGAGTTCCTAGGTGGGGGGAGCCGCAAATTGACAGGTCAGTTGAGAATGGGACTTTCTAGGTGGCTTGCGGGCCTCACATCATTCAAAACCAAAGGGACCCAGACCCTGAACTCCTTCAAGCCCCTTGGAAAAGCCCTGACTGATTTATTTTCTTTCCATGGCGAACACATCCGAGACCTGACAATTCATCTCACGTCAGAGATGGCACAAACTTCCCTCTGCATTGTGGCTTCCCTGACCTCTCATCAAACAGCAGAGCACAGCCTTGGAGAATACCACCTGGGCTTTGCAATCGGCTTGAAACCGGAACCATCTCATTGGGAAAATGACCCATCGCTGTTCACTTTAGGTGTCTCTAAAGAGCCCACCGTTTGGGCAGCTAAACACCCTGATAGCCCCCTATCTAGTGCCCGCACGGACTTTCATTCTCATCATAGGACTGGTCTGGAAAGTCTATTGCTTTATCCCTGCATAATTAAGCTCCACTAATCAGCGAATCGCAAAATGATGTTTCTGCTAATGGGCCCCAGGGGACATTATTAAAAGTCTTTGCAAAGAGCACAGAAAAGAGTTTCCATGCCACCGGTCGCAGGGGGCTTGTTAGCAGTCTGCAGGGGCTGCAGCCTGCCCTGTTACACTCCGGATGACGCTGGCCCGTAGCACTACCTGGCTGGAGACAGGAGTCGCAGCCGGAGTTCTCAGGAGAAGTTGAGGCTCAAGCAAACTTGGAACTAAATAAGACCTTGTGGGATTCAGCCAGTGTGAGGCACGAAACTTTCTGGGCCGGATGCTTCGGTGGAGGGAAGCGGCCTCCCCTCATTCAAGTCAATGGAGCAATGTTGGTTTTCGCCAGCGGGGGATCCGGTCCCCGGGCTTGTGGCAGAATTAATGAATGACTCTGTTCTCCCCCACACCCGTCTGCATGGCGCCCCAGAGCCGCAAGCGGTGGAAATGTCTTTGGCATGGAGACAAAGCTGCCTCGGGAAAGACACAACAGCCCTTCGCCCCAAAGGGTGTCGAGGGGGATCCCACTAGTTCTGTGTAAACGCCAGGGGGCCAGATTTGACCCCGGAGTAACTCCATGCCCGGCAGTGGGATTACACCTCGGCTCAGCTTGTCCCTGCTGCTGTCTGCTGAGGTGTGGGAACAGTCCAGGGCTGCCCGGCTCGGAGAACAGGATGTGAGTTGTGGTTGCAGCCCATTTCTCGCTGGTTCAAATCTGCCGCCGAGGGGGCGGGTGCCCAGCTCCAAAGGCCAGCAGACGAGCCCCTCACCCTTCTCGGTCTTGTGCTAATTTAGAGGGAATGTGGGTCAGAGGTGTTAGCAGGGTCACTGTCCACCGCTGGCTAGTGTTAAACAGGGCTCCGGCCTCGAGACCTCTGCCAGCACAGTGTCCCAGCAAACACGCCAGCAAACCGTCTGTGCATCTGTTACTAAAGATGCAGAAAAGAAGGAAAACGAGTCACAGGATATGAAATGAAAGTACTAGGTCAGGGCTGCATCTTAACACCTGCCTTGCTCCCTTGCCCTGTCACTGGAAAGAGTTTTTAAATGGGGGAGAGAAGCTTGTTTAACAATCTTAGATGGTAATCATAGACTCATAGAATCCTGGCACTGGCAGGGACCTCGAGAGGCCATCAAGTCCAGTCCCCTGCCATCACGGTAGGAACAAGCACCGTCTAGACCAGCGGTTCTTAACCTTTGGTTCTCAAAATATGTTCTTGTGCCCTTTATTAAAAATCGTTGAAGTAGGTCAGTTCTTTAAACTTAAGATACAGCATCAAAACCTGGCATGTCTCGCACCCCCAGAAAGGGCATCTCACACCCCCAGGGGTGCGTGCACCCCAGGTTAAGAACCACTGGTCTAGACCATCCCTGACCGGTGTCTGTCCAACCTGCTCTTCAATATCTCCAGAGATGGAGATTCCACAACCTCCCTGGGCAATTTATTCCAGTGTTTGACCACCATGACAGGCAGGAAGTTTTTCCTAGTGTCCAACCTGAACCTCCCTTGCTGCAGTTTAAGCCCATTGCTTCTTGTCCTGTCCTCAGAGGCCAAGGGGAACAATTTTTCTCCCTCCTCCTTGTAACAAATTTTTAGGTACTTGAAAGCTGCTATCATGTCCCCTCTCAGTCTTCTCTATGCTAGACTAAACAAACCCGATTCTTTCAATCTTCCCTCATAGGTCATGTTTGTTGCTTTTCTCTGGACCCTCCAATGTCTCCACCTGAATTTCAGAAAAATTTCACATTTTCTGAAACGTGGTGCCCAGAACTGGACACACGACTCCAACTGAGCCTAATCAGCGCAGAGCAGAACAACTTCTCGTGTCTTGCTCACACACTCCTGTTAGTGCAGCCCAGGCGCGTCCTCCTCAGGAGGCACCCTGTGGCTCTTCTCTAATTTTTTAACACCCTTTCTGAAGTGTGGGCACACGGCCGGGCACTGGGCAATCACTGTTACCAGCCCTTTGGCAGATGAGAGCCATGTGTGCAGGGGACAGACAGAGTCAAATCAGCCAGGCGCACAGAGCCCAGCACAGGCCAGGCAGTTACAGCTGGGCCTGTTGGTGCACAATATTAATTAATTCATATTAATTAGAGCCATGTGACTAAGCCCTCTAGGGAAAAGCTGCACATAAAGGCCCGTCCCCTTGGAGCACACTGGAGTGGACTTTCAGAACCACACAGACTGAGGTCCTCCGTCTGGTAACTGTGGGCACCCAGGGGAGAGCCTGAGGCCTGGCTAACAACGGCCAGCACTTGGCTTTATATTGAAAGTGAAGCTGTGAGTGAGAGGCAGGCCCCAGCCCACGGCACTTGGCCCGAACGGGGCTGAGAGTGTAACACACTAATTGGTCCAAGGCCCAGGTGCAGAACAGTCATTGTGCGAGGGACCGGCTGCCAAAGAGGAACTGGGGCTGGGCATAGGTTGAAAGCACTTTCCGGGCAGAGGGTGACCACACCGCGGTAAAAAGGACCTTGCCACCCCCACACACCACAGAGACGGGCCGACCCAGGGTCGAAAAGGACGGCACGATGGATCGAGAAGTTTTGATCCAATCACTGGGTGCAGGGTGAGGAGGAGTATCCAAGTAACAGACAGTGGCCGCCCAACAGGCAGGAGTGAAGTGGGACTTGTTTGTACCTGAATATAAACTGGCGTCTCCTGCCTCCATTTCCCCAAGCTGGGCCCCGGCCGTCCATAAGGCAGATCCGTTCTCTCCCAGCCCCTCCAATCTACCCTTCACCCTCTTTTCCCCTTACCTCCTGGCTCTACTCCCCGACCCAGCCTCCCAGCCTCTCCTGGCTCCTGCATTCACCTCCCCGGCCCCTTCCCACCCCATATATTGGCGATTCCAGTCCCGCATCCCTGTGTGCCCCAAACTACCTCTCATCCCATGGCATTGCCCGTGTTCTGCATGAGGGGGAGCAAGCAGAGAAGTGTCCCCCCCCATCCCAACTCAATAAAGTTACTCCTGATTCATGCTGGGTGAGCGAGCACAGAGTCAGTCCCAGATTCACAGCAGCACCCGGCAGCTCCTGGCATTCAGGGGCCCTGCCCTCTGACCAAGGCCTCTGAGCTATTCTCATGAATAACAGCAGTGGCGCGCACCCCTGTTCAGCGCAAACCCCACCTCAGCCCTGCAAAAAGACATGGACGTGCTGCATGGGCCGAGGCTGAATCTCCTCCTAACGGGACAGCACTAACACACCTCTCCACAGGCTGAGCGCGCTCAGACCAATCCCAATCCCACTGCCCAGTCCCAGTTGCACGGCTGCGAACTCACTGCTGCGCAGCTGTGAGGGGAGACTGAAAGAGTCTGCTTTGTTTAGCTTGGAAAGGAGAAGACTGAGGGGGACATGAGAGCGGTTTTCAGGGACCTAAAAGGGTGTCACAGGGAGGAGGGGGAGAAATTGCTCTCCTTGGCCTCTGAGGACAGGACAAGAAGCAAGGGGCTTAAACTGCAGCCAGGGCGGTTCAGGTTGGACATTAGGAAAAACGTCCTGAGATGAGAGGGAAGGTCCTGTCACAGCCCTCTCACGGCCTAAAAGCCAGGAAACGAAGGACAGGACCGACTGGTGAGTTTCAGAGTGGAGAGAGGTGTCCCGCAGGCGTCTGTACTGGGCCCAGTTCTACTCAGCATGCTCAGAAATGATCTGCAGAGAGGGGCAAACTGGGAGATGGCCAAATGTGCAGATGTTACTAAACTGCTGGAGATGGTTGAGCCCAAAGCAGCCTGTGAAGAGCTTCCAAACTAGGTGACTGGGCAACAAAATGGCAGATGAATGTTAATGTTGATCGATGCGAAGTCACGCCCATTGGGAACCATCATTCCAACCACACGCGTGAAATGATGGGGACTAACTCCAGAGAGAGACCTGGGGAGCTCTCTGACAACAGCCCCTCCATGTGCAGCCACAGTCCGCCAAGCAAACGGCACATGGGGAGTCATTCGGAAAGGGCTAGAGAACAAGACAGAGAAATCTCAGTGCCCAGGGCCCGCTCCTCGTTGGGTGCACTGACTCGCGGCCTAGAGAAGGTGCAGCCCTTGGTATCTGCGTCGCCGCACCACGTCACACCGCACGGGGATCTGGCCCCGTGGCCCCCCAGGGTGCCGTGCTGATTGACACCAAGCGAGGCTCTGCAGGAACAGCAGGTCGCACCCACGTGGGGTCGTGCTTGGTGAGCTCAAAGCAGCTACGTGGGTTTAAAGCAGCCGGACGCCTGCCTCAAGCTGTGATGCTGAAACGTGTCTGGGTTGTTTCCGCTCCTTCTCCTCCAGAGTGCACAGGGCCTGGGGGATCAGCCCCCCAAAGCCGTGAGATGGAATTGACTGAGCCCTGGAGAGGGGAGCCCCTTCTGCTGGGGGAAGATCTGAAACCTCCTGGCTTTGGTTTGGCACAACAGCAACAGCGCTTGCACCCTTTATAAGAGTCCTTCGCACGGCTGCACCAACTCGCAACGCCTTAAAACACTGGCATGTCGCACGGCTGCACAAACTCGCAAAGCCTTAAAAGCCCGGCATGAAATGAGGCTTTTCCAAAGGTAAGTGGGGATCGACTCGAGGCAGAAGCATTTTACCTAGAACCACCGCAAAAGGAAACAATGCAAATCATCGAGCCCTATTGCAAAACCATCGACCCCTATTTCGGCAGAAAGGGATCTAGGGGTTATAGTGGACCACGAGTTAAATATGAGTCAGCAGTGTGATGCT
>JANRFK010001605.1:37592951-37608707 GCA_030068395.1 Apalone spinifera | reverse complement strand
TAGTTTGCAATCACTGATTTTAACAAGATTATTTAATTATGAAGGTGGAAATTTCCAATGCCATTTTCAGACATTCCTTGTAAGCAAGTAGAAAATTGGCTTGTTCTAGCAGGGGCTTAGCAGTCAGGAGATGGGAGATTTTCAAAGGAGGCAGCTTATCAGGTGTTTAATTAATGTATGGTCAGATTTGTAAAGGTATTTAGGGAACTTCAAGGGTATTAAAAAGCATCTATGCACCTAACTCCCCTAGTATTTGGTGCCCAGGTTCTTTTTAAAATCCCTCTAGATACCTAAATACGTTTTAAAATCCTTTAAAAGTCTTTTGACCACCCCAGCCATAACCACTGTGGCTCAGCTTCTCATTTGGAAACTAGGTCTATAAACATCACCTTCTTTCTCCCAGCCTTTGCTTGCCTTGTCTGCTTAGACTGTAGGACCTTTCCACCTCGTTGTGTGTGCGTGGAGCCACACTTAGTGCTGCTAGTCAGTGGCGAGAGGCTGAGGAAATGGGCTTTTCTCCTCATTTTACAGCTGCCTGAGACAGGGAAGTGAAGGGACTTGTCCAGCAGAGACAGGACTAGAGGCCGTGTCTCCTGACTCCCCAGCGTGAGCGCCGGCCGCTGGGCCACAGAGACCCAACCTCGGGGCCCTGCTATTAACCACGTCATAGCACGAATAACGGTCCCGCCAGCGCCAGGAGTCTGTGTTCGTTTGCTCTGTGCTGCCCGTTGGCCAGTGAACACCAGACGTCCCCGGGGAGGTGACTTGCCTTTCGTCCCCTTGCAGGTGGAGGAAATGACCCGGGGAAACGACACAGCTATAAGGGGATTCACCCTCCTGGGGTTCTCTCCCCGGCCAGAGAAGCAGCCCCTCCTCATCCTCACCTTCCTCGCCATCTACTCCCTCATCCTCACGGGCAATACCCTGGTTCTCCTCGCCACGGCGGCCGACCCCGCCCTCCGCACCCCCATGTACTTCTTTCTCCGCAACTTGGCTTTCCTGGAAATGTGCTACGCCTCCGTCACCCTGCCCACGCTGCTGGCCGGCCTGCTGGCGGAGAGCACAGCCATCTCCTTCTCTGGCTGCGCCGTCCAGATGGGCTTCTTCCTCCTCTTCGGCACCGCGGTGTGTTACCTCCTGGCCGCCATGGCGTACGACCGCTACGTGGCCATCTGCCGCCCCTTGCACTACTCCGCCCGCATGAGCCGGGGAGTCTGCCGGCTGCTGGTCTCGGGCTGCTGGCTGGCCGGTGTGTCTGTGTCCCTGGGGCAGACGGCTCTGGTGTTCAGCGCACCTTTCTGCGGCTCCCGCGCCATCGACCACTTCTTCTGCGATGTGCCGGTCCTGGTGCGGCAGCTCTGCCCAGGTTCCCTGGCAGATGAGGTGGAGAAAGTTCTCATGAGCGTCCTGGTTATCGTCTTTCCTTTTGCGCTCCTCCTGGTCTCCTACGTTCGCATCATCGGCACCGTGCTCGGGATCCCGGCGGTGGACGGGAAGCAGAAGGCCATGCAGACGTGTTCCTCCCACCTCCTCTCGGTGTCCCTGTTCTACGGCAGTGCTATGGTCAGGTACTTGGTGCCCAACTCTGGATCCCTGCCGGGCATGGAAAAAATGCTCTCGCTGCTCTACACGGTGGCGCCCGCCCTACTGAACCCCATCATCTACAGCCTGAGGAACCAGCAGGTGAAAGAGGCACTAAGGAAAATGACCAACTGGCACACAACTTCTCCAAGCTTGTGGATGTGCTTGATTGGGAGCGGCCGGCAGCTGAAGTCCTGGTTCTGCCCTCGGTGATTCTGCTATCAAATCACTAGGAAATGATTTCGAAATAACTGTTTTGAAATAGCACATCCACACTACTGGGGAGCCTCGAAATCAGTCCGAGGCAGGCGTCTGTAACGTGGATGCGCTACCTCGACTTAGAGCCCCAGCCAGCACGGGGGGGAACTGCTTTGAATGACTCTGGGGAGTCGTTATTTTGAAATAACAGCATTGGAGCAGCCTCGCTAGTGCTATTTCAACATTAGCGTTTCTTCCTCATGGAAAGCAGGAGTTTTTATTTTGAAATAACCAGCCCCTTATTTCAAAAGAATGGGCTTGGTCGTGTGGACACTCCGCTCGTTATTTCAAAATAAGGGGCTGGCTATTTTGGAATAACTCCCTAGTGTAGCCCAGGGCAAAGTGTCCAATTCTGCCCCTACTCACCCCAGCGACAACCAGGAGTCACTCAATTCAATTCAGTTCACTTACACACCGGTGCAAATCAAGAGAGACTTCTTTTCAAGCCCATGGAATTATGCCGGAGTGTCTCCACTCACGTCAGCTGAGTTACTTTATTTTCAATTATCAAGGGTTTATTTTTCTTCGGCCCGGCGGAGTGTAAACCAGGCCTAACTCCAGTGACGCCAATGGACATAGGGTGACTATGAGGTAATAGAAACAGGACAGAGTGGAGAGAGTCTACTCTCAGGGCACATCTACACTAAGAAATGATTCCGAAATAGCTAAATTCAAACACTAAATACTAACTCCCAAAATAACCAGATAGAAAAAGCGGGTTCCCACCTCGGTGGAGCCTCAAGATTAGGCCGAGGCAGGCTCCATTGTTGTGGGCACGCTACCTTGACGTAGAGCCCCAGAAAGCATGGGAGAGTAACTCCTTCAAATTACCCTGGGGAGCCGCTATTTCAAAGTAGCAGCAGCGGCAGCATCTACGCTACCATATTTCAGAATAACTATTTCGAATAAGCGCTATTCTCCGAGGAAAGCAGGCGACAGATTTCAAAAGAACCAGCCCCTTATTTTGAAATAATGGGCTTGGTCGTGTGGACGCTCTGCTTATTATTTCGACCTGAGGAGGGTTAATTCATAATACCTTCCGAGTGCAGACCAGGGCTCAGCGTCACGGCTTAGTCTGGATTTACTCTGGTCTCAGTCAGAACAGAATGTGGCCCAGTATAAGTATCCCTTACATCTCAGGGCCTTGAAGTGAGACCTGGACTGTGCAAGAAATACCTTGCACAGGTGAAGGCAGGGGTGGGCAAATCCCAGCTGGCGGCCTGGCTCTGGTTTGCCAGGGTTAGTCCCCGGTGAGCCAGTGCCACTATTTACCTGCAGCTCCTGTTGGCCACGGATCACCACTCCCAGCCAATAGGATCTTTAGGAAGCCATGTCCCGGTCCGCAACATTTCCCACAGCTCCCATTGGCTGGAAACAGCGATCTGCAGCCAATGGGAGCTGCAATCACCCGTTCCTGCAGAGGTGCAGGTAAATATAGTGGAGGTGGCCCACCAGGAGCTAGCCTCAATGAACAGCCACTGTTTTATTGCTGACCCCGGGATGAAGGGTACAACGCCCTGCCCCTTGCGTGTCATACCATTATCAGCTTCATCCGCGCACTGACTCTTGAGTGACAAGCGACTTGACCAGAACCAGGCCCAGTGTTGGGAAGCCTGATTCTGGCCTTGAAAACGCGTCCGCAGAGAGCTTTGCACAGATGCTCTAGCCGGGTCAGTCCCAGGCTGTTAGGGAGACACGGTGGGGGAGGTAACATCTTTTATTAGAGCAATGTCTGTGAGCGTGAGAGAGAGAAAAGCTTTCGAACCCACCCCGGCCTCCTCTTCGGGGCTGGATGCTGTTCAGTGTGGCTGCCTTTTGCGCCGTGCTACGGAGTTTCCGTCTCAGATGGCAAAATGACCTCTTCTGATCCGATTCCCATTTACACTAAGGTGACAATTACACGTCTCTGGCAGTTTAAGGGGTTGCAAATTTCAGGGACATCTATTTTAAGGCCCCTTTCTACTGCTGCACAGGTGTGAAGAGATGCATTGGGTAAGTAAGAACTAGGCCCAGAGTAACTCAGGTGCATCTACATAGCAACATTATTTCGAAATAGCTAGCGTTATTTCGAAGCAACTTACTCCACGTCTACACAGCAGACAGTTATTCTGAAATCATGTCGAAGTACTGTCAAGCTGGAGGACTTCTTACTCCAACTCCAGTAACCGTCATTGTACAAGGAGCAAGGGAAGTTGGAGGACGAGTTCTCTATTTCAAAATAAGTGCTGTGAAGCTGTTTCAGAATAAACTATGCCATTGACGTAGTTCAATTTGTGTAGCTTATTTCGAGTTAAGCCCTGCTGTGTAGACGCACCTCACTCGGTGAAATTCTGCTTCCTCTTTGACCACGGTAATCCAGGAGGAACTCCAGTGATGTAGCGCAAATCAGTGTAAGTGTGGGAAGAGTCAGGGCAACAGGCTTCCTCCTAATCCAAGTGTGAACAGGATCTGATCTAGCCCAATATTCTGAAGAGCTCACAGCGTGTAACCCATGAGAAACACCGGATAAAAATGATAAAATGTACCCTTTGACCTCTCCTGCCTCATTTAAAAATTCATTTTAAAGTCCAAATATTTCCTGGATAGCTTCCTAACCTATGTTCTCATAAGTTAGCTACATGTATGTGCAGGCTTCCTGGGAGAACCTCAGTGAGTTGGAAACCTCCAGCTTCAGCACCAGCTCACATGGACAGAGGTCCTGCTCTACCCCTCTAGTTTCGACTGTCGCAGCCAGTAGCGAGATCTTACCACCCCTAATAAGCATGATGCTGTGCGATACAGGTTGAATTCACAGAGAAATCAGATATTTGAATCTGGTTGACAATGCATCCAAGACACTTTGTATGTGTTCATGGGGCTTGTAGATCTAAATCACCTGGGCCTTGTCTCCACTTACTGGAGGATCGATGCTCTGGCGATCGATCTTCCGGAGTTCGATTCAGCAGGTCTAGTAAAGACCTGCTAAATTGAACGCTGAGTAAAGACCCGCTAAATCAAACCCCATTGACTGCGATACTGCTCGCTGTTCTGAGATGTGAGGGAAGTCAACATGAGCGTATCTCCCATTGACCTCCCACTGTGGGGCCACGCAAGAAAATCGATGCAAGATAAGTCTACTCCAGTTATGCAATTCACACAGCTGGAGTTGCCATGTCTTGCATCTATTTTCTCCGCCTGTATAGACCTGGCCATATGCTTGGATTTGCAACGGTATCCTTATATTACAAAGTCAGAAGAGCCCACTGTGTTCGTACAGCCTCTATAACACAGGCCACAGAACATCCCTGAATCAATTCCTGTTTGAACCAGAACAGCATCCAAGCAGGCTAGGTGTCTGGCTCCCTTTGGCAGCAAAACTGTTCCCACTAGCTGGTGCTTGCACGGGACTTTGCACACTCTGGCCTCTGGTGGGGAACTTATCTCACGCTTTGGAGCATGGTAAAAATTCCTGTACAAAGCATGGCTTTGCATCAGCCCCAACAGACCCTGGGGTCAGTGGGACTAAGAACACCACGTTACTACCATGGCCTCCACACGTACTTATAGGAAAACAGCCACCAGCAGCCTAGTGAGGGCTCCTACCAACTCCCTCCATTCCACAATGTCATAGTCCCTCTATGGATGCAGAGCAGGCAACATAGGATCATATAACATTGTGTGCACATGTGGTTGCCTCATCTCAAAAAAGGTATCTTGGCACTGGAAAAAGTTCAGAAATGGCAACAGTGATCAGGGGTTTGGAAAAGCTTCCCTCCCCAAATGAAATGAATAGGTAGCAGGTTTTAAACAAACAAAAGGGAGTCGCAGCTAACCTGTGGAACTCCTTGCCAGATGATGTTGTGAATGCCAGGACTTTAACAAGGTTCAAGTAAAGAGCTTGCTAAATTCATGGAGGACCGGTCCATCCATGGCTATTGTTGTAATGTGTAAAATGAATAGGGGCTTGGGCTGGTAGTATGGAGTTCAGCCACAGCAGGCATTCCCCTTGAACATGCTCTTTCCCTTAGTTTTTGCAGCCTAGAAAAATAGATAAGCACGGGAGTGCTCTTCTGTGTTCTGCCTTTTGCTTCTCCTCATTGGCACTGTATAAAATATCTTCAGGGTTAAATTCCTTGTAATCTCTGTAACCTGCTGATTTTAAAAGTTTCTAGTGTAAAAAAGTGTTAATCCAATTAAAAATGCTGTAAGAAGTAAGCGGGGCAGGTATAATTGTATGCATTATGTGTTTATTAATATTCATTTTATGAAAGTTAACATTACCAAATAAGTGTAATAAACCTGTAAATTCACATACTAAAATAGACAAGAGGGTGTAATTGGCGCCAGCTTGTTGCCACTGGGATGCTGTGTTAAACGTCCAAGGTAGATGTGCTGGGCAATAAAGCCGTTCCGTTTACGCCCTCCGCTCCTGGGTCGCCTGTTTCTTCTCTAACAGCTGTTAGCCAGGACGGGCAGGGAGGGTGTCCCTGGCCTCCGTTTGTCAGAGCCTGGGAATGGCTGACAGGGAATGGCTGATCACTGGATGGTTCCTGTTCTGTTCCTTCCCTCTGGGGCACCTGGCACTGGCCGCGTGGGCCGACAGGACACTGGGCGGGATGGGCCTTTGGTCTGAGCCAGTCTGGCTGTTCTTATGTTCTGATGATTGTTTTCTAGCTTTTGCCAGTTGAGACACAGGGAGAAATCGGGGAGACGTGGTGGGAGTTTGTGCGGCTGGTCATCTTACAATGAAAAATTCTGGCAGAAAAGAAATGCGATTGGATTAAACGTTATTTTCCAAGGAAGAATACACTTTGGGCCGGCGTTACTGGGGTTTGAAGCGCCCCAGTTTTCTTCGTGCGTTTCTCTGCATTCGGAGGAGGGAAAGCCTTGTGCTGGGGTCTGTGCCTGGCTCAGCGTACTTCCCGTGGTGGGCGGTCACCGTGGCAGTAGCCCGCAAGTCAGAGGGAATAGATCCAAGTTCTACCACCTTCCACCCCTTGCCCTGAGGAATGCAGCAGCTCCGCTGAGCTTGTGTTCCCCTCCCCCTGTGACGGGGGTAGCTGGCAAAGGAAGCATGCACCCCTCCCTCCGATCCCTGGTATCTTCGGATCATGTCACAATTTGGCCAGGTGAAAGGTCTCTTGGCTTCAGTGGGACATTTTCCAGAGCAAGGGGTTCTTCAGTGCCACTCCTTACAACTCGCCCTGGCCTTTCAGACGTGCAAACTCAGATTTTCCAAGCTCTATGTGAGGGTTGGACTCCCAGGTCCGATTAGCCCCGTTTCAGTCTCTGTTTTTACAGGGTCTCAGTGGAGCTCCCCCGGCAGGGCAAACAGAACCCCCATACGGAACCAGAAGGACTTCGTCCTGGAGCGACTCCTTTAACATCAGTGGAGCAACTCCAGCTTTACCTGGCTGCAGCCGAGGGCGGGGTCTGCCTCCCAGCACGGTGCCTGCCAGCATTTGGGACGTGGGGAACGGCTGCTCCAATGCATTAGAAAACCCGGGTGCCCGAGCACATTTTCTGAGCTAACCTCCGGAGCGCCCCTTTCACCTCCTTGTTCCGCAGGCTGTAGATGAGGGGGTTGAGCACTGGCGTCACGACGGAGTACAGCAGAGCAAAGACTTTGTCGCCATGCGGCAGGTGGCTGGCTTTGGGTTTCAGGTACATGGCGCCTGCCGCCCCGTAGAACAGCGTCACCCCCAGGAGGTGCGCGGAGCAGGTGGAGAAGGTTTTCTGCCGGCCCTCTGCCGCGGGCATCCCCAGGATGGTGGCGATGATGCGCGCGTAGGACGCGAGGATGAGCACGAACGGCAGCAGGACGAAGAGGAGGGCAACCAGGAGAATGGTGATTTCGGTCCCGCGGGTGTCCCCGCAGGCCAGCTCCACCACCGGGGGGAGGTCACAGAAGAAATGGTTGATTTCCTTCGCGCCACAGAAGGGCTGGGTGAATATGGCCGCAACGTGGCCCATTAACACCAGCAGGTTGGTGAGCCAGGAAGCAGCCGCCAGGCCGGTGTAGACCCTCCTGTTCATAAGGAGCGGGTAACGGAGCGGGTGGCAGATAGCGACGTATCGGTCGTAGGCCATCGCGGCAAGGAGGTAACACTCCGTCCCGCCGAGGAAGAGGAGGAAATACATCTGCGTGGCGCAGCCGAGGAAGGAGATGGCTTTATCCTCCGAGAGGAGGGCGGCCAGTATCTTGGGAAGGGTGACGGAGGTGTAGGAGATCTCCAGGAAGGACAAGTTCCTGAGGAAGAAATACATGGGGGTGTGGAGGGCCGCGTCAGCCACGGTGAGGAGGATGAGGAGGAAGTTCCCAGTCAGAGCGAAGAGATAACAGGAAAGAAACACCACAAAGAGCACCCGGCGTAGCTCAGGGTGGTCGGCAAACCCCACAAGGATGAAATGGGTCCACGGCGTGTGATTCCCTGTGCTCATTCCTCCCAAACGCTCGGGCCTGAGGAAAAACTACACAGACAAAGACATGAGACGGAGTGTGCGGTAGGTTTCCCATTCTTCCCAAGGAGCCATAGTGAAGGAGGAAGATCCTGAATACTATTTAACCTAGAAATTGGCCCGCCTCGAATTTCATCGCCTGCATCTCTGACCAGCATCAGGGCGGATGCTGGTGCCTTTCCTCACACCCCAGCAGTAAGGGATAAATGGGAAAGGAATCAAATTGTTGGGATTTACCGGTGCAACCCTGCACACCAATGAATGTTTATTTCCTACCGCCCGTTTCCCCCTCCCTAATGTGTATGGTTCTGAGATAAGAGTGGAACTCCGACAGGTGGACTCGAACCTGGGATCTCTGGAGCTTAGTGCATGAGCCTCAAGCGCTTGAACTAAAAGCCAAGGGGCTCACAATTGAGACTGCAGAGCAGATGCATGCGTCTCTCTGTAAGAGGGCTCTGTGCCCCTACACGGGACAGTGCACCACTCCCAGCAGCCTTGTGTTATGAGCGCACCTAGCTGAAAACTAAAGCCAAGCACCTGTATGCAAATAAACTCTATGGACATGTGACTCTCAGTCCAGAAAATTCATTATGATCATCTGACCTTTTGCATAGCAGGCAGTGTAATTATACCGAGTAATTCCTGCAGCAAGTCCGTAACTTCTAGAAGAAGGAGAACGAATCAATTTGAAAGACACCCAGTCTTGGTTTCAAAATTCCAGATCATGGAGAATCCACCGAATCGTCGTCCTCCTTTAAGCAAAAGGGACCAAACTTCTATTGTCATTTGAGCCATCGGCCGGGAGGCACCTGGTGATGTCTGCGGAGTGATTGGCTTACTCCAGTTGATGATCTGGACCAATGTTCCAAACCCCTCAGGTCACAGCCTCACCAACACTGAACGGCACCTGCTCGTGAGTTGTGCTGGGCAGCACTGTTCAGAGAAGAGTTTATCCACTGAAAAATGGAGTTTTGGGTCAACTGAAATGATCTGCCAATTCAAACAGATCGTTTCAGCCAGATATCCGTGGGGGAGACAGAGAGAACGGGCGAAAAGTGCCATTTTGGAAACTAAATGTTTCAATTTTTCATTTTGAAATGTTTCGGTTTTTAAAGTTGCCTAAATGTAATCATAAGAAACGGGGTTGAAAAAAGGAGAAACCCGAATGACTTTGTTTCTAGCTTAAACAAAACAGCTGTGTTAGCTGGAAGCATTTTTCCCCAGTTTTTAATTTCAGTGACCCAACCTGATTTTTTTTTTTTTTTGGCTGAGTTTTTGGCTCAGCCAACGGAATATGGAGAACTGCCGTACTAAAGCAGTAGGATTAGAAGCTTAACCCCAACTCTTCATCACTAAGGACTGTAGAATCAATCCCAAATTAGACCTTGTCAAAGTTTTGGCTTTCATTGTTTTCTTTAATCTTGGAAAGAACATTTTTAGTTCTCATCTAAATTTTTGTAAATTTTTTTTTTAACTTTTAATCAAAAACCTGAAAAATTTCAGTTTTCTGGCTAAAAGACCCCACCAAATTTGTTTTTATGAAAAGCAAACACGCGTTATGAAAATGGTTAGTGGAGGAGTTTTTGCTTGTTAGTTGGTTGGTTGGTTTGACATCGCAAATTTTCCATTGAAAAAAAGTTTGATGGAAATGTTTTGACCTCCTCTCCCCAACACTTCTAACAAGTAGGAAATAAAGTCACAGGAAAAATGGATGGTTTCGATTCTGAGCCGGTTGAGACTTGTTCAGAAATGCAGAGTAATTGTAAGCCAGTCCAGTGCCGAGAAAGGGGCTGCAGAGGTGTAAATGAGGAATATTCGGGACAATAGCAAAGCCCGCACTGGCGTCAATGAAGACACCAAAGATTCACACTGCTGTAACTAAGAACAGAATGTGGCTTGCCCAGCACATTCCTTTTCACCCCCACAGGAGAAGACCTGGAGCTAGAATTATTTTAAGCCCTCTCGGAACGTAGCTATGGCTCACCTTCCTCTGAGGCATGTAGCTTGGCGCCGCCGCAACTTCCAGACATCTGTGAGCGGTGTGAGCAGGGCACGGAGTGAGCAGAGGTTTTTAAACCCTCTTCAGGGCCCCTCCAGGACCTCGTCAGCACGTCAAACTCTGCACCTGGCACAGAACATGTCACAGCAGGGATGGGCCTCTTGGTCTGTGACACATACGGCCAGTCTGTCTGTCTGTCTCTCCCCATGTCTATCTATCAATCAAATCATAGAATTATAGACTAGTAGAAATGCAAGGGACCTCAAGAGAGGAGGGGCGGGAAGCATTTCTTTGACCATTGATTAAAAGCGGTGGACCAGAGTAATGACTTGAGTCAAATATCTTTGCTGTCTTCCCAATACATTAAATCCCAGGTCTAGTTCCAAACCATTTAATACCCATCTCCAGCCTGACTTAGAGGCCGGAGAAGCTAGCCGAGCAACGTCTAAAACGTTCAGCTTGTGAGAAGGGTTGATCGCCAGCAGCCAGCACAGCCCGACTAGGAACAAACCCTGCCAAACCAGCTTGATTTCCTTCTTGGACAGGATAACTGGTTAAATGAATAGGGGGGATGTTGTGGACATAATATACCTGGACTTCAGCAAGGCTTTGGCCACAGTTCTACACAACAGAACTGAAGAAATGCAAGCTCGACGGAGCCACCATGAACCGGATACATAGTTGGTTAAACAACTGCAAACAAAGAGTCCCTATTAAATGAATAATGTGAGACTGGAGGGAGGTTCCATGTGGGGTTCCCCAAGGGTCTGGTCTGGGTCCGTATTAATGACCTGGATGTCGGAACAGATTTCAAATAGAGAATATTTGGAGGGTAGAGCTAAAATTCGGAGGGGTCTTGGTAAAGTGGAGAATGAGGCTAGAAACAACACAGTGAAATTCAACACAATGGAAAGTGCTACACAGATGCAGACTGGAGAATGTTTGGGTTGGCTGGGAGCTGAGAGCTGGGGTCGACCACACCCGCAACACGAGCCAGCAATGTAATGGTGTTGCAAGAAGAAGAGATTAAGGGGGGACATGGAAGCAGTTTTCAAATACTTGAAAGGCTACCATAAAAGATGGAGAAATGTCATTCTCATTCAGTGCAGAGGGCCGGACAAGGGGCAATAGGTCCAACTACAGCAGAGCAGACCCCAAGAAAAGCTCCCCAACTCCAAGAATGGTCAGAGAACAGAACAGAGGACCTAGGGAGGTCATGGCCTTAGACGCCCCTGAGGACCGTTCTAACCCCATAGTTCTACATCCCCCAGTGCTGTGCTTTTAACATATATCCAGGTCTCTGCTTCCTTTTACCCCTCGGCCTCCACCCCATTGAGATTTTTCTTGAGAATTGTCTGTGTGCACCCCCGCCTGATGCCTTGACTCCGGTTGGCAAGCACCTTACTCCAAAGCAGTCCCTCCCGGACAAGTTGGGCAAGTCCAAAAATAACCTCTCAAAACAAATATTTTAATTTCTGAAAAAGCAAAATGACTGGAAAATTGGGATTCCAACCCAAAATAAATATTGTTTCCCTTTTTTTGTCCAACAATTGACATTTTCAAGCAGGAAAGGTGTTTCTTCAAAATGAGTAATCCTAGAATCCCAGAACACTAGAAC
Source organism: Apalone spinifera (assembly GCA_030068395.1). Taxonomy (NCBI): domain Eukaryota; kingdom Metazoa; phylum Chordata; order Testudines; family Trionychidae; genus Apalone; species Apalone spinifera. Next base: position 37,596,813 of record JANRFK010001605.1, on the reverse strand, counting down.
TGGGGGAGACCTCGAGATTGTCACTGTCACCTGTGGGCATCCCTAGCTCAGCAATTTTCATGAAACCTGGGCATTCAAGCTGCTTAGACACTTTTCGGACCTGAGCCTTAGTCGGCTTCAGGCCAGGGATTGTGTCGATAGACCAGCTGGGACAGCGGAGCCCTGATCCCGTAGCGCGGGGGTCCCATGAGGAGCCCCTGTAACGCAAACCATAAAGAGCCATGGTCTGTATTATTGGTCTCTGTTCCCCCACCATGGACGCTGCCTCCTCCCATGTGCAAGGAAATGAACAGGATTGTCCCAAGGAGCAAACTGCCGCACCCCCCCCCCCCCCCGGACTGGAACAGTCTGCTGGACGGAAGGGGGAGCGTGTGAGGGGCCCACTGGACGCATCCTCCCAGCCGGAGAGAGAGGGGATAGCTCGTCTCCCTGACCCCACCCCACACAATGCACAACAGGGACACACTGCAGTTCACAAACCATTATCACTTTGCCCGCAGCTCCGACCTCACTATGGCCTCTGCCTCGTGTCCCAACCCCGCCCCCACATGGCCCCCCAAGTCACCCACATCCCTGAGTGACTCAGTTTCCCCTGCCAACCCAGTGGGCATTGCCCGCCCAACGCTCTAACACCATGAGACCGCTGCCCTCACCTCTCATGAGGTTGGCTTCAGAAAATACATCTGTGGCTCGACTTTCTGGCACCAGTAAACACCCAGGGGCTCCGCGGCACACAGCAAATCCCAGAGTGGGAGCCCGCGATTGATCCCTTTGGCTGGCCGTGCTAACGGACGGCTCCAGGGACGTGCGCTCCCCGCAGGCCGCGAGGTATAAGTTACCTCCTGCGTTTCCTTCCTGCCCCGGATTCCTGGTTGGAGGGGGAGTGGGCCGAGCTCCTCTCCTTTGTGGTCTTTGCCAGCCATCCCCACGGCCAGGAATCTTTTTTTCCTGGAACACAAAGCAATGGGCTCTAGCTCCCCCTGAACGATGGGGGGATGCTTTGTGTTCTCCCCACACATTCGTATCTAAGCCGCACACACGACAGCTGAGGACTTTGTTTTCATTCAGTGCTGCAGCCGTCCTTGACAACACAGATGGATACCTGTGCCCGCCTTAGTGCAACCCCAGGAACTGCTTCCCAAGGTTAAACCCAGAGACCTGAGGTAAGAAATGCTGACGTCTTCTCTGGGGGTGATGGGCATTTTCTGCATTTCCTTAAACTGTCTGCCTGGTGTGACGTGTTCCATTCGTAGGGGTGGGAATAGTAGCCACAGTCATAGACTAACACCCCCTTGGGCTAGCATGGTATGAAAGGGGGAAGAATTTCTGAAGAAGCCTAAGGGATTTAGACACTTATGTCCCATTGAATTTCATTGGGACTTGGATGCCTCAGTCCTTTCACTTTTTCTGAAAATCCCAGCCTACAAACTAGCTCGTCAAGTGTAATATTTGGAAGCTCCATGATTGTGTGAGATGGCAAAAGGCTGCCACCGTCCTGCACTAACAACTGAGTGAGTGTAAACACCCTGAGAACGCCTGGCACACAGATTCTGCTCTCTCTCTCGTTCCGGGACCTCCGGCAAAGTCTTTCCCACGCCCGGCCAGTTCCATGGAATACCTCTGAGTTCCTGCAGTGACGGCACCGCCCACACCCCCCTTGCTCCGGGGCAGCAGTTAGACTAGGGCCTCCTGACGTCCCTAGACGCACTCTGCCCAGCTAGGAGCAGGCTGGACTTCTCTGGTCTGGCACGCTCGGGTCCTGACCTGTCGTGAAGGAGGGAGTGTGCCGGACCAGGGGAGTCAATTCCGGCCCCACTGCTGATGGACTCTGGAGTTCTCCCAAGATCCAGCCGCAGGCCCGGCCAGGCTCCCCTGCTGCTTCATTGCCCCCTCCCAGCTCTGCTGATCACAGGGGGCTGTGAGGAGCCCCAAATTTGAGCAATTCGCCCTGAGCGGACACCCTCAGCGGTGCCCAGACCCGGCCCTGTCCGTCACACCAAGCCCCACTTCCATCCACACACAAACCAGTCTGGGACCAGTCCTAAGACCCTGCCATGGCTCGGGTCAGAGCTCCGGTTTTCTGCAGTGTGGATGCAGGTCATACTACAGACCCAAGCCAGGAGGTCTGCGCAGTGCCGTATGGACACGTGTGCATGCCTGTGAGACCGGCACTGCAAACCCGGACTTACAATGTGGTGTAGACATCCCCCGTGTGCCTCAGTTCCACATCTGTAAAGTGGACATAATCGCATTGCCCAGCCTCACATGGTGCTGGGGAGGGTCAATCCAACACAGACTGAGGTGCCAGCCAGGGCTGGCTCTGCAAAAGAAGTTACCTCTCCCTGCCTTGTCGCTTGGGAGGCTGAGGATGTTCATTCCCTTTTTACTTTTACTCCTGCAGACAGAATGAACAGGGCCGGAGAAGGCAACCAAACCTCCCTGCCCCAGGAGTTCATCCTGCTGGGTCTCTCCAGCCGTCCAGAGGTCCGGCTGGCCCTCTTTGCGGGATTCCTCACACTCTACCTGGTGACCCTGCTTGGGAACCTGCTCACCGCCCTCCTGGTTTGGGCTGCCCCTCTCCTCCACACCCCCATGTACTTCTTCCTCGCCAACCTGTCCCTCCTGGAGCTCGGCTACACCTCGAGCGTCCTGCCCCAGATGCTGGCCCACCTCCTGGCAGAGCGCGGCACCATGCCCTTGGCCCGCTGCATGGTCCAGTTCTACTTCGCCCTCTCCTTTGGCATCACGGACAGCTTCCTCCTCACCGTCATGTCCTACGACAGGTACGTCGCCATCTGCCGCCCGCTGCACTACCCGCTCCTCATGGCCAAGCAGGGGTGTGTCGCCATGGCAGCCGCGTCCTGGGCGGGCGGGTTCCTAATTTCTGCCGTCAACACCGCGTCCACCCTCCGGCTGTCCTTCTGCGGGCACAGGGAGATAGACCATTTTGTCTGCGAGATGCCGGCCATGGTGGGGCTGAGCTGTGCGGGGAGGGAGCAAGCCCAAGCCACCATGTCTGTGAGCTGCGTGGTCACGCTGGTCTGCCCGCTTTCCTTAATCGTCCTCTCCTACGCCCGCATCCTCGGCACCGTCCTCAGCATCCCCTCCGCCGCCGGGCGGCAGAAGGCCTTTTCCACCTGCTCCTCCCACTTGGTCGTGGTCATCCTGTTCTTTGGGACAGTGATTTCCATGTACCTGCGCCCCAGCTCTAGCTCCTCCGTGGGGCAGCTCAAAACAAGCTCCGTCTTCTACATCACTGTCATCCCCGTCCTCAACCCCCTCATCTACAGCCTCAGGAACAAGGAGGTGATCGCTGCCCTGAGGAAGACAATGGGGAAGGGTGTCGGCACAGGCCTTGCATGAACAATGACAGGAAACAGGCGACAGGACAGCGGCCAGCAGTGGACACAGCAGGAATTCGCAAGTGGCCTTGCAAATAATATGTATCTAGTGGACAAAGGGAGTGAGATAATGTGGCTGCTACAGCTTTACTCACTCACGCGTTCCCTAATGCACGGATAGTTCGCCGTCGATCAGGGACTGGCCCGCACAGTCGGTGAGCCCCTCAGGGAGCGTGTGGTGGAACGCCAGGCACACGTGCTAGTCTGTTTGAGAACATGCGTGTAACTGGATTTACAATTAGCTCGTCTCTCTAACGCCTTTTGCAGACAAATCAAAGTTCACCCCTGGTTTCTCATTTCCTTTTATATCTCTACTAGCAGACCTACCCGGCATTGCCCGGGGCCTTCAAGGAAGAGGGCTGGCGGTGTGGGGGGTGCAGGAGTCAGGGCAGGGCCTTGCAGATGGGGGGGCAGGGAAGGAGGGTTGGAGTGGGGAGGTGCTAGAGTGAGGGTTGGGGGGG
>JANRFK010001605.1:37564260-37592851 GCA_030068395.1 Apalone spinifera | reverse complement strand
AGAGGGTCCAGAGAAGAGCAGCGAGAATGATTAAAGGTCTAGAGAACATGACCTGTGAGGGATGACTGAAGGAATTGGGTTTGTTTAGTTTAGAAAAGAGAAGATTGAGAGGGGACATGATAGCAGTTTTCAGGTATCTAAAAGGGTGTCATAAGGAGGAGGGAGAAAACTTGTTCATCTTGGCCTCTGAGGATAGAACAAGAAGCAATGGGCTCAAACTGCAGCAAGGGAGGTTCAGGTTGGACATTAGGAAAAAGTTCCTAACTGTCAGGGTGGTTAAACACTGGAATAAATTGCCCAGGGAGGTTGTGGAATCCCCATCTCTGGAGATATTTAAGAGTAGGTTAGATAAATGTCTAACAGGGATGGTCTAGACAGTATTTGGTCCTGCCATGAGGACAGGGGACTGGACTCGATGACTCTCGAGGTCCCTTCCTGTCCTAGTGTTCTATGATTCTATGAACACACAGACAGACAGACAGACATTTCTAAAATCTATAATTGGGATCAGTATCAGTGGTGGGCAGCCTGCCAATAACATACAGCTCGCCAGGGTAAGCCACTGGTGGGCCGCCAGACAGATTATTTGCCTTGCATCCACAGGTATAGCTGCCCACAGCTCCCATTGGCCAGGAAGCATGAACCAAGGCCAATGGGAGTTGTGGGCTGCTGTACCTGCAGATGCAAGATAACTAACCTGTCTGGTGGCCTGCCAGCACTTACCCTGATGAGATGCATGCGACCCACAGGCTGCAGATTGTCCACCACTGATCTATATCTCTGGCTATATCTATATCTTCAAACAGTGCACAGTCAACCTGTGGAACTCCTTGCCAGAGGATGTTGTGAAGACCAGGACTTTAGCAGAGTTCAAAAAAGAGCTAGATAGATTCATGGAGGTTGGGTCCATCAATGGCTATCAGAGCCTTCCCCTGTGAAGGGGGGGATCATGTGACGATTCCCTGTTCTGTTCCTTCCCTCTGGGGCACCTGGCATTGGCCCCTGTCAGCAGACAGGATATTGGCGTGCATGTACCATTGGTTTGACCCAGTCTGGCCATATAGAGAGAGTTCTAATCCTGCCTCTGCTGCCGCCCATGCTGCTGTGGCTAATTAAACTCACAGTATCCGGGTGAGCACTACCACAAGCACGTGTACCCCGCTCATCGTCTAGCACAGGGATGGGCCACCTGCCACGCTAGGGCTGCACGTGGCCCATCAGGGTTCTACATGCGGCTGGCGAGACGTTTTGTTTGCTGTTGCCCACACACGGGGTTGCCAAATTCTGCTGGTTTCCATCCGTGTTGTTTTTTTCTGGCCGGTATTACAAGCGACATGCACATACAGCCAGAGCCCGGGAAGCGAGGTGGGGGTCCGTCAGCCCATGCCGCACATTCTAGGTGCGCTAGCGCAGTGAGCAACACTACCCTGACCCGGGAGCTTGCCTTGGTTACAACAATCTTGCAGCCCACGGAGAGGGTCATTCATGCGGCCCACTCACTAACCCAGGTGTAGAAGTACCCCAAAGACCCAAAGCCGAAAGAGACCCCTGTGGTCAACTCCCCTGTTACACAGGCCAGAGAACTTGCCTGAATTAGTTGATCTCTGAGCTAGACAAACAGCCAGTCTTGACTTACAATTTGTCGGTGATGGAGGAGCCTGCTCCTCCCTTGGGAACTTGCCCCACTGATGTTACTTAGCCTCCCTCTTTAAAACAGTGCCTCAGTTCCAGCCTATGTGTGTCTAGCTTCAGCGTCCAGCCATGGGATCCCATCTGATCTCTGCCTGCCATGGTGAGCAGTTTGTGTTTAAATCTCCGTTCCCCTGGTTGCCGTTTATAGGCGGTGATCCCTTAACGTCCTGTTGGAAGAGCGCCAAAGAGAGAGCTATTTGATTCTATTGCCGTAAGGCAGGTCTCCAGGCTTATGTCGCCCTCCCGCCATCTCCTCCCTTCCACACAGCATCCCTAGTACACTCAGGACACTGGGGTGCTCTGACTGTTGGGGGGAAAGCTCCCTCTTCTGAGTGCCCCCTCCAGTCGCTGCAGTGCATTGTTCCATAGAGAGAGGGTGGAGCAAAGTGGCCAGTATTGGAGGGTGCTCAAAAAAGAGTCAACCACACTATGCTCTCTTGGGCTGTTCTTTGAGAGCTCCCCGTTCACTAACTCACTCCCCATTCATGAACTCTCGATTCACAAACCACCCATTCTCAAACTGACAGAGACCATTCTGGCTTGGTGAGCTGGCTGATGAAGGAACAGATGCCTTGTGAGAATCCACCACTGTTCTTTTATTGTTTCATTTTGTGGAATCTCCAGGGTCCCCCCTCCTCCTTCTCGGGAAGCCCAGAACTGGAATACAAATGGCTCCCAATATATTCCCAGATACCCACACTGGTCTTGCCAGGCACCTTGGTGGGAAGGCATTTCTCCGGAGCCTGCCCCTGTGTACAATGGAGAGGATAATATTTATGCCTCTCCCAAAGACAGCACTATTTTGAGTGATCCCATGAGAGAGATAACTAAGCAGAATCAGGCTGGGTGAGGTCACAGGTGGAAGACCCTCCAGGTGCATGCGATGGGTTGTGAAGCTCAGTTAGCATCTATAAAGTTCTTTCATGTGCTACGATATGAGGCTGATCACCCATGTGAGAATTCAGTTCCTAACACCTGCATAATTTGCCTGGGTCGCACATCTGCAAAATGTGGAAAATAAAGACTCCCCTGTTCTCATTTTCTTCTGTGAGTCTATATTTAGGCTGAGATTAGTAAATGTATTTTAATGGGAATGGACACTCGAGTCCTTCTGCTTGGGAAACATCCAACTCTTGCACAGGGCCAGCTGGGCACCCGAAGGGATCAGGGGAGGCGGCGGCGGTGAGGTGTGTCTCTGACTTACTAGCTCGGAAAGGTAATTCTTGATAAGTATAAACACGAGTTCCTATTTTGTTTTGGTTGGCTCCCATTTGTTTCCACCATTCCCTTCCTTAAACACCCCTCCACTTGGCCCATTGCAAATGCTCACAGCTGCGTCCTGATTTCCAGGAGCACTGGAGGTTTCCGTGGGGATCAGGGATGGGGGGGCATGTCTTGATAATCTGCTTTAGGAAGGTAGAACTGGAGTAGCCCCATTCATGAGTGGCAGAATGCCTGATGGCTCACCCCCTGCCTCCAGGAATGGGGCGACCCACCCCCCTGAGTGCCTCCAAAACTGTGTCAGCTCCCATGAAGATGGAGAAGTGCTGTCATTACGCTGCCGTAAGGAAGAGGAGAGTCGGGCCCCATTCGTCAGCTCACCTCTTAAGGAGAAATATCTTGTAGGCAATGACCCTCCCCATGGCTCGGTTGATGTCCTTGCTTCTCAGGCTGTAGATAATGGGGTTTAATGTGGGTGTCACCACAGAGTAGAGCAGGGCCAGGAATTTGTCACTCTCCGGGGCATAGGTGGACTTGGGCCGCAGGTACATGGCGCTGGCCGAGCCGTAGAAGAGAGTGATGACGATGAGGTGAGAGGAGCAGGTGGAGAAGGCTTTGCGTCTGCCCTGGGCTGACTTGATCTTCAGGACGGTGGCGATGATGTGGAGATAAGACCCCACAATCAGCATTGATGGGATCAGGGTAATGCCCATCCCAGCCACAAAGACGGCGACTTCGTTCATGGCGGTGTCTCCGCAGGCCAGGCCCAAGAGGGGCGGGACGTCACAGAAGAAGTGGTTGATCCGGTGGTCCCCACAGAATGGCAGGGTGAAGATGAGCAAGGTCTGACCCAAAGAGAGCAGCAAGCCGCTGGCCCAGGAGCCAACCACCAGCTGGGCACACCGGGACTTGCTCATGAGGACCGCGTACCGCAGCGGGTGACAGATGGCCAGGAGGCGGTCGTACGCCATGGCGGCGAGGAGGAAGCATTCGGCGGTCCCGAGCGCGAGCAGGAAGTACAGCTGGGCAGCACAGCCCGTGAAGGAGATGGTTGTGCCCCGCGAAAGCAGGCTCTCTAACATCTTGGGGATGGTGACCGTGGTGTAGCAGATGTCAACCCAGGACAGGCTGAAGATGAAGTAGTGCATGGGCGCGTGAAGGGCCGAGTCCAGGCACACGGCAGCACTGATTAGGGTATTCCCCACCAAGGACACCACATACATGGTGAGAGTCACCACGAAGAGCAAGCTCTGAAGCGCTGGATGAGCGACAAGCCCCACCATCACAAACGTCGTCGTTTGGTTTTTAGCTTCCATGAGGCTGGAGGGAGACACAAAGTGGGAAAAACAATGCACATGAACACTCCTGCCCAAGCCCTGGCCGAGGGACCGACAGCGACGGTGTGGACAATTTATAGTTCTAGGCGCATTTCAGCAACTTGAAAAATACTGATGTAGTCCCTGGCTTTCGTAAAGGGGAACCAGACCTCACTCTTCTGTTGGATTCTTGAGGGCAGGGGAGAGCAATGGTGAGAGTGGGTATAATGTACCGGGACTTTCAGAAAGTCTTTGGCCGTGTCCCACACCAAAAGCTTTTAGGCAAAGGAAGCCATCGTGGGATAAGAGGGGAGGTCTGGTTAAAAGACAGGAAATAAAAAGGTACAAATAAATAGCAGGAATAAATCTCTCCTCCTAGGAAATATAAACAGCGAGAAGTCCTGTGGTGAAGTCTCCTTGTTTATGCACATTCAGACTAACACAGCTACTCATCTGATACTTGTCCTAGGAAATACAATGTCCTTCTTTGTACCTTTCCCCATTCTAATGTCTCTGTGTTTCAGAGGTGGTGGCCAGAACTGCACACAATGAATTTTCTCTCTCTTTCCTAAGGATTCCCAACATGCTGCTTGCTCTTTTTCATGGCTGCTGCACACGGAGGGGCTGTTTTCAACAACTCCAAGGTCTTTCTCATTAACGGTAACCGCTAAGTTAGCCCCCATCATGTTATATGGACAGTTGAGATGAAGTTTCCCAATGCGCGTTACTTGGCATTTATCAACATTAACATTCATCTGCCATTTTATTGCCCGGTCACCAAGTTTGGTGAGATCCTTTGAAGCTCTTCGCCAGCACCTTTGCTCTTAACTATCTTGAGTCGTTTTGTATCGTCTGCAAACTTTGCCGCCTCCCTGTTTGCCCCCTTTCCCAGACCACCGATGAATACATTCAGCAAGGTCACGTCTGGGGGAATCGTCCTTCCAGACGTGCAGGCAACTACCACAGTCCCTTGAAGGATCCTTAACCCTAACCCTAAAGCGCTGGCTTGGCGCCCACCCAATTACAATGGGTGTTTGATTATGTTAAAGACAATTTGCTTCTCCGGCGCTGTTCTCTGTAACCATCTCAAAATGCTTTATATCCAGTAGTCCCCCCACACAGCCTCTCTGGGGTAGGAGAGTTCTGTTCTGTCAGGGTCTGGCTACACTAGCCCTCTAGTTCGAACTAGGGAGGCTAATGTAGGCATTCGAAGTTGCAAATGAAGCCCAGGATTTAAATATCTCGGGCTTTATTTGCATCTTCCCGTCCGGGCGCCATCTTTAAATCCCCTTAGTCCGAACTAACTGCCCATGGCTACACACGACAGTCTAACGTCAACTCGAGCTCAGTCCTTAGTTTGAGTTAACTGTTACACCTCATTCCTAGTGGAGACATACCCTCACACCTTATAGACTAACAGGTTATTGGAGCATAAGCTTTCATGGGCAAAGACCCACTTCGCACTGACATGCATCTGACAAACTGGGTCTTTGCTCCAATAAATCTGTTAGTCTGAATCTGCAAAACCAACGAGACATCCTGTGGCACTTTATAGACTAACATGGCTACTCTTCTGATACTGTTCTAGCGCCTCGCAAATCTATGCAAAAAGGACCCGTAAGATCATGTCGTCTCCCCCTCGGTCTGTCCAGGGCACCCACCACCCTACGGCTGACGCTCTGAGTTTTATCCCGCAGAGTGCCGAGCCCCTCAGGAACGGAGGCTGGGTGTAGCTCTGAAATGAACACAATGCTCCGGTTGCTCTTTCAAACATTAACAACTGAGCAGTGACTTATGACGGCTCTGAAAGGTGGCTATGCCGCATTTAGCCATCTTCGTCCCAATGGAACGAGCACAGTCCCAGTTCCCTTGCCTGGGCAAATCTTTCTCCTTTCGACTTGAGTAGTTCGCATTGAACACGGCCCTGTGCCAGATGTGCCATGGGGCTTTCGGTCTGAGGTGTGGGGTGAGCAGCAAGTGACGGGGTCAAGGGTTCGGATTCAAGTCTCTCTGGGTGCGTCTACACAGCATTGTTATCCCAAAATAACTTTGCCAGCGTCTACATGGCAAGCCCATCATTTCAAAAGCATTTTGAAATAACGAGCAGCTTATTCCGGATGCTGCAAACCTCATTCCACGAGGAGTGACGCCTCTTCCACCACAGCTAGTTCAGAATAGCAGTCGTGTGGACACTACACTGCTGCTATTTCAAAATAGCTCCTCCCCCAGGGCCACTCCCCAGTGCTTCCTGGAGCTCGAATTCGAGGTTGCCTGCCCACATTCGGGACGCTTGCTTGGCTAATTCTGAGGCTTCTCCGTATGTAGCTGAAATAAGTGTATGTAGACGTGCTATTTGGAAATAAGCTATTTCATAGTATTCCTTCTGGAACAGCTTATTCTGAAATAAGCGTGTGTCAGCTTCTAGTCCCTCTGCCCACTTCTAACTGCACATGCCATTTCTGCCCTGCCAAGTAGCCCCTTATAAATCTGCAGCGGCTTTGAATCTTAGCCCTGTCCTTGGGTAGATAAACCACCCTAGTCTGGAGGCTCATCCCCCAGCAAATGTCCTAGCCCGTTGTCTGAAGAGGTATGAGAGGCTGATGCAGCTGTGTCCTCGTTTTCACCTTCCTGGATTCCTAAACAGCCCCCTCCACTGGCTTGTGTGATGTAGCTCTCTGCATTCACTCAGGCAGAAGCAGACCGGCACAGGGACACGCAAACCGTACGGGCAATGCAGCACGTCCCGTTTCTCGCATGTCGATGACAGAATTGTCCTGTAGAATTTCAGTCCATTTAAATCAAGTAGGTGCAAGATAAGAATCTACCCTTCTTCAGTCCTGCTTTGTCATCAGTCTAGGAAGCCAATCGCACCTTAGTGCATGGCTCAAAGAAAGCAAGTCTTACCTCCTGCACCAAGTCGCCAAGTCTCAGGAATTCTCCGTGTTACGGTAGCAGTTGCACAACACAAACATGTGTCTCCAGAACTGTTCTCGACACCCATCCACAGCCGTGCTGCTAACTAGATCTCTCACTTGCAAACAAAAGCAGCTTTGTGCATTTCAATGCGCCACCCTGCCTCATATTCCGCCTCTCTCCTGCAAGTGCTTGCCATGAGCCCGTAGAGCTATAGGTCCAACATGTCCGGCAAAGGAGCCTATCCGCCAAGCCATGATACAGACACGGCTGGTCCTGCCTCCCCAGCGAAGGAACCTGTCCACAGAGCCATGATACGGACATGGCCAGCCCTGCCTCCCCAGCGAAGGAACCTGTCCACAGAGCCATGATACGGACATGGCCAGCCCTGCCTCCCCAGCAAAGGAACCTGTCCACAGAGCCATGATACGGACATGGCCAGCCCTGCCTCCCCAGCGAAGGAACCTGCCCACTGAGCCATGATACGGACATGGCCAGCCCTGCCTCCCCAGAGCTGTGTTGACAGACTAGCAGTAGCAGATTCCACCTCTGAAGATAAGGTGGGTGAGATAATATTGTGCATTAGACCGATTGACCGATTCGTGCTTTTTAGACACATGGAAGAGGAGCTGTTGGTCTCGAACGCCTGTCTTTCTCCCAACAGAAGCTGGTCCCATGCTAGATGTTCTCTTAGAATCAGACAGTCCTAGGTCACTAGAACTGGAAGGGACCTCGAGGGATCATCAAGTCCCATTCCCTGCCCACACGGCAGGACCAAGCCCCATCTAGATCATCCCTGACAGGTGTCTGTCCAGCCTGGTCTTCAATCCATCTCCAGGGATGGAGATTCCACAACCTCCCTAGGCAGCTTATCCCCACCCGGACAGGCAGGAAGTTTTTCCTAATGTCTTGCCTACTTTGTCTAACTGTGTTTTGTTTGTATCCAGGGCTTTCCTCACCTGTCTTTCCTCTCATGCCGTGGGGAGGCATCTGCAGAGCTGTGACAGATGCAGTTCGTGGGCGTAGCAAAGAAGGACGTGCTGGTTCTTTTATAACCAAGGGGGTTTTGTCCTTTAAAACACCCACCTCCAGGTTTCACTTGGGAATCAGGCAATTACGGTTGCTCGCTAGCACACGCTACCAGCACTATGCAGCACTGAGACGCTTGGTCTCTAGCTGGGCAGCAGGCAGGGCACCACCACTGAAGGTGGCACCAAACATCTGTTCTCAAATCTGAAGCCACTGAATTTTTCACCTAACGCTGTTGACCGAGCCAGTGAGGCGGGTCGCTCCCCCCCTGCCCTCTGCAGCAGTGAGCGTGAAGGGAAGTCAGGGGCAAGCATGAACCAGGATCAATACCCCCTGTTGCATTGCAAACTCTCAAAGAAAACTCCGGGGACCTTGCTTAACTTCTGGGAGGGCCCTTTTTCAAACATCACCCGTGCTGGGCCGCATCCTGGCCCATTGCCGCTCCATCTGGATCATGCCTGGGAGCTGGAGATTTCCTGCCACCTTTGCTCAAGCCAAGTTTCCAGTTCAGTCCCCCCCGAGGAGGCCTGTCGCTACATAATTCTCCAGACAACCCCCCATTGACATCAACGGTGCAGGAAACATGCCCATGGACGGCGTGAGACCAAACTCCCCTTGAAATCCATGGCTCAAAATGCCCACTGAACTCAGTGGAAGTGAATCTCCATCCCTAGGGGTGTTTCAGTCCCGGCTGGACCAAGCCCTGGCTGGGATGGTAGAGTTGGGGTTGGTCCTATTTTGGGCAGGGGGATGGACTCAATGACTCCTGAGGTCTCTACCTGCCCTGGGATTCTGTGGTTCTCAGTTAGCAAGGAGGGAAACCCCAAACTCTTGACTCCACTTGAGGGTCTCGGGCGGATGGGAGGGGCTCTGCCCCCCTCGTGCAGCATAGGAGGGTGGGAGGTGTTATGTGGCCCCTACGCCTCAGTGGGCCACTGTCAGAACACGCAATGGCCCTGAGAGGTGTGAAATGGCTCATTCATCTCCCCAGTGTCCCCAAGCCTGCCCCAGCCCACAAGGAGGGGTGCCGGTTCCCAACCTCACCCTGCTATTGCAGTGTGTCAGATTGAGAGCAACCCCAGTACTGAGATCAGGTCATGGGGGGAGGGGCTATACCTGACGAGCCCTTGGGCCCCATGATGCCTTGCAACAGGATGTGTCCCCTTGCCCCGGCGTGTCCCAGATAATCTCATTGGGCTGCAGTTCTCAGAACCATCGGCGCATTCCAACGGGGCCCCTATTGTAGAGGGCTGGATACGGGGAACCGCTGGGCAGAATCGCTCCACATTTTCCACCACAGACCCTGCCCCAATGCCTGCCCCAGCCTAGCAACTTAGAAGACAATCACGGGACTGAAAAAGAATTTAAGAGGTCGCCTGCACTCATGGCAAGATTAAGTACTACCTAGACCCGTGGTGTCCAACATGCTAGCCACTAGCCACAGGTGGCTATCTGGCCAGCTGAGTGTGGCTAGTTGGCTTGAAAAATGTGGCTATTTGACCGGTTGAGTGTGGCTAGTTAGCTTGAGCAACGTGGCTATCTGACCGGTTGAGTGTGGCTAGTTGGCTTGGACAACGTGGCTATTTGACCGGTTGAGTGTGGCTAGTTGGCTTGGACAACGTGGCTATTTGGCCGGTTGAGTGTGGCTAGTTGGCTTGGACAACGTGGCTATTTGGCCGGTTGAGTGTGGCTAGTTATGGTTACTGCTTCAGAACTGATTGGACACCACAGATCTAGATTATCTCCAACAAATGTCTGTCCAACCCTTTCTTAAAAACCTCCACTGATCGTACAGCCAGAGTGCTGGAACTGGAAGGGACCCTTGCTGCAATTTGAGCCTCTAGACAGTCCTTGGAGGTTAAGGAGAACAATTTCTCTCCCTCCTCTTTGCACCCCTCCACTCTGGCCAGGGCTTGCTCCCCTCCCACCCCAGCACTCCAGCCAGGCAGCAGAGACCAGACGCCTGATCTACAGCCAGCGTTCAGGTCGGAGAGCAGGCCACGGCTCACCCCCCACCCTGCCTGCTCCCCTGCCCCACCATTCTTGCCCACCCCCCCGGCTATGCCCCGGTAGGCGCAGAGACAAACTGTGCATCTTTCCCAGGCGGTGAAAGGACGCATCCCGTGTGCCGTGAATGGCAGCCCAGCACCCCACCGGGTGGACGTGGATGCGCTTTCAGTCTACGGGACGCGCTGATTTCTGGGGGGTTAAGTTGAGGCTCTAGTCTGGGTGGTACCATTTTATTGTCTTTTAACGCTTTGGTTCCCAGGAGGCCCTGGGGAACTGGACGCTGGCAGGCAAAGGGAAGAGTCCTTACTAGAAGGGCAGTAAGGACCAGGAAATGTCACAAGGGGATCAATACTTTTTGCATAAAAATAATTCCTCCCATGCAGTGCGCCGTAGTCAGTGGGAACATTTACCTTAGGGCATGTGGATTGCCACAGCTTTTTTGATTTTCTCATCAGGAGACCAACTGACATTTCAAAAAGAAACAACAACATGTCGATTCTAATAGACAAAAAAACCCCAAACATTTCCAATTGTCAGATCATGTCAGGTTCAGCTTTCTACCTTCATTTTGACCTTTCCCACTGGGAACGTTTGTTCCACGGCCTGAGATATGTCATCTTGCCCAACAAAATTTCCCACAGAAGGAACGTTAAGTTTTCTGGCCAACTCTACCTAAGAGTGCATCTACACAGCAGGGCTTAACGGGAAATAAGCTATGCAAATTGAGCTACATCAATTGCCTATCTTGTTTTGAAATAGCTTATTTCGAAATAGGAAACGTCTACACAGCACTTATTTCGAAATAGAGCACTCGTCCTCCGACTTCCCTTACAATGCGGGTTACACAAGTCAGAGTAAGAAGTCCTCCAGCTTGACAGTATTTCGACATTATTTCAAAATAACTGCCTGCTGTGTAGACGCGGACTAAGTTATTTTGGAATAGCTCTAGTTGTTTCGAAATAGTGTTGCAGTGTAGACGCAGCCGAAAAATAAATCTCTTGAACTCACAAGATGAACTACTCACCTCAAGCCAGAGCCATGATTCTGCAGTTCTTGCCCAGGCCCTGTGCCAACAGGCTCCCGATTTGCCATGGAAGATAGGGGGAAGTAGAGAGATGCAGAAACCATGCAAATGCTTTCAAATGAGGCTTTCAAAGAAGTTTTGAGCCTAAATCCTTTTGGTTCCTCTCAAAACCCCGCCCTTCAAAAGTCACTCTTCACTTGATTTGATCCCAGAAAGAGAGAGGAAATCACTTGGCCCATTTCTTGGGATTATACTTGGGTCCAGCTTTCTGGAAAACAGGGAAGTCTCCAAAAATGGGCCCTGTGCATATCCCAGAGGGCTCGCGACTGAGAGTCCTGGACATTCCCTTCCTGTTTGAAATGGTTAATTCTCTGCTCTGTCGGGAGCGGCAGGAATCTCTCAGAAATTAGAACCCAACGTATGGGACAGCCAGGCAGCCCACAGGACACACCCCAGGAGCAACACTGGAATTACATACATCACTGCAATAGCGACTAGGGTGCAGACCAGTCATGAGACAGCCCATTCGTCATGCAACAGCACGGCAGAGAAGCCCAGTGACACTCGTTAGAGAGCTCAGCCAGAGAAGTACCCTGCCTCGCCCACCTCCCGCTCACCATCCATGGCCCAGCGCTCAGCCCTAGGGCCTTGGGCCGAAAGCTTTCCCCTAGTCCTGCTCCTGGTGTACGGGTTGGGATCCCTAAGTGGATTCCTGGTGTGACGTTTGTGGCCACTGCTGTTCCAGGACTGAGTTTTATGGGGTAAACCAGCAAGTGACACTAAAAAAACCTAAGTAGTCCTGAGATTCCTCGGAGATTAACAAAAATATAGCTCTACACGTGTCTCTCAGGTGCCACAAGACTATGCGCTGTTACAGACTAACAAAGTTACGCTAAGAAATGACCAGAACCCACATCCTCCTCCAAAGGGAAACCAGCGTACAAGGTGCTAAATGCTGCCCACACTCAGCAGCAGGGTCAGCGCATGCTCGGCAACCTCAACAAAGTTGCAGTGGAGAAATATTTCCACAGTGGGGGGGCAGGCCAGGTGTTTGCTCCGTCTGCACAGCTAACCCAGCGTGGACTCCCCAGGGGACTCGAGGGAGACGCAGCCTACCGGGGAGAAGAGCACAAGTAGGAGGAACCACGGGGGCTGTGTGCACAGAGGGAGCAAGGCCTGGGCTCAGACACGTTGCAGGCAGGTGCTGGTAGTGTGTCTGAGAAAATCCTGTGGCTGTTGAATGAGGAGACCCAGGAACGCCAGGGGTGGAAACCGAGCCCGGGCCCCCAGACCCTGAGACACACCAGCTCATCGCTGGACCCCTCCGCTGCCCTGTGGTGGCAGGTGAGCGCCCCTTCCTGCCAGCGTCTCCATCCCGCCTGCCGGACGGGTGTGGTCGTGCGACTCTCCCATACAGCGCGGGGCGAGCCAGGCGGGTGCCAGGGCTTGGGACACACAGGGTGGGTGAGGTCACATCTTGCATTGGTCCAGCTTCTGTTAGGGCGAGTGTCACACGCTCCCAGACTTAAGCTCGTCTGTTCTCAAGGGAAATTGGGCCTCACACTGGCCAGGGGGCTATTGGCCCATGTAGCCTGGCTGAGCACAGTGCCCGTCGGTGTCAATAGCACCATTTAACCATGAGGGAAAGGAGCTGTGTCTGGTGAGAGGTGGGGATCGGGCCCGCTGGCTCCAACGGAGCTACGGCCGACTGGCACCGGCTGGCTGGGGACCGGGATAACGAGGGGAAGCCTGCACTAGACGGATGGCAATGAACATGCAGCAAGGCTGGTGGAAAGGAAGGTTAAAATGGGCTGTAGCGGGGCAAAGTGTCAGAGCCAAGTTCGGAGGAGCAGAGGGAATTTGACTGGCAAAAGGGCTCGGTTAACAGTGAGTCACAAAAACTGTTTCACACTCTGGAGCCGGGCAGCTTGCCTTGGGCTCCCTGGCTCCACTGACCAGCGTGGGAACACAAGAGATGTCTAGAGGACGGGGATTTGCAAAGGCACCTCGGCAGAGTGTCAGAGCCCGAGGTGGGCAGCCTCCTCCCTCACCCGCCAGCAGCCTGCAAGGAGTTGGTCTTAGTCCAGGCTGGAACGTGGCGTTTCTCTGGGTCCGTCGAGCAGAACGTAGCAACGTGGGAATTGCCAGGCTGGCCCAGACCCCAGGGCCGTCCTGCCCTGAGACTCGTCAGCATTAGATGTTTCAGAGGGAAATCCTTCCCCCCCCCCCCCCCCCCCCGCCGTCTCAGGAAGGTCTATAATGGCGAGAGATTGGCCGACCCCCAGACCAGGCGCTTTGAGACCCCTCCCCAGACTGTTGCCATGAGCCGTGACGACTCTAGATATTTACACGGGAACGTCCAGTCCCCTCTGCAGTCTCGCTGAGCCCGGTCTCTGCGTGGCAGCCCGTGGCCGTGAGCGCGATGCCACGAACGTGGGGTGTGGGCGGGAGTGCCAGCCGCGGGGCAGTGCCTGAGGCACCGGGGCACCTTGCACGCCGGCTGTTCTCAGTGCGTCGTTCTGAAGGGAAACCAGGAGCACCCAAGGCAAACCAGCCCCCTGAAAGCGGCGGGGAGCCCTGGGGGCAGAGCGTGGGGACCAGCCCTAGGGCAGAGCATTAGAAACCATGGCACAAACCCTCACGGGCGGTGAGCTCTACGCTTGGCTCGCACCAGCCCACTGCCCCGAGTGCAAACGCCCCGGCAGGGTCACCGGCAGCCCCCTGGGCTGGGCTGCTCTGTCCTGCTGCCCAGCTGAGCTGTCTCTGGCCCCGGGCCCTGCACTCCCAGAGTCCCAGCAGGACTCAGGTTACTCCTGGCTCCCTTGGGTCAGCCTCACTGTAGGTCTCCACCAAAGGTGCCACCCGCAGCCAGACCTACGGTGACCTCTGTGAAGATGCGTCACACCGGAAAAGGGCCGGAGGGTTAGGAAGTGCTTCCCCACCCTCCTAGGGAAAGAGTTTTCCTACTATCCAACCTGGACCTCCCCCACTGCAACTTGAGCCCATTGCTCCTCGTTCTGCCACCTGCCCCCACTGAGAACAGCCTCTCCCCAGCCTCTTTGGAACCCCCCCCCTGCAGGAAGTTGCAGGCTGCTCTTGAATCCCCCCTCACTCTTCTCTTCTGCAGACTGAACAAGCCCCAATCCCTCAGCCTCTCCTCATAGGTCACGTGCTCCAGCCCCCGAATCAGTTTGGTTGCCTCACACTGGACTCTCTCCAATGCGTCCACGTCCTTTCTGTAGTGGGGAGCCCAGAACTAGACACAATACTCCAGATGCGGCCTCACCAGAGCCGAATAAAAGGGAATAATCACATCTCTAGATCTGCTGGCAACTCTCCTCCTAATGCACCCTAATATGTCACTAGCCTTCTTGGCTACCAGGATACCCTGGTGACTCGTGTCCAGCTTTTCATCCACTGTCATCCCCAGGGTCTTCTGTGCCGAACTGCTGCTTAGCCAGTCGGTCCCCAGCCTGTACCAATGCTTGGGATTCTTCCCTCCCAAGGGCAGGACTCTGCACTTGTCCTTGTGGAACCTCATCAGATTTCTTGTGGCCCAATCCTCTGATATGTTTAGGTCACTCTGGACCCTGTCCCTGCCCTCCAGCGTATCGACCTCTCCCCCTAGCTTAGTGTCATCTGCAAACTTGCTGAGGATGTAATCACCCATCTAGATCATTAATGAAGATGTTGAACAAAAATAGGGGAACCCTATTTGGTCTCGTGTGTGGACAGACCAGGAAATCGAACCCTGACACTCCAGCTAGAGACAGGATGTGCTGTGGGGAGGAAGATTAATAAGTGTATTGAAAAGCTCTGCAGACCAAAACTAGCCAGCAGATTTGAGAGGAGAGAAGCGACTCGGCCCAAAGGAGGGTAAGAGACCAAACATGCGACTACTCGTGTTCCAGGGCATGTGAGAGCTGGTTAGAAGTCCCAGCCCTTGGGGAGAAGACAACACAGCCTTTTCAAAGCGCATCCCGTGGGCGACGGGAGAATGGGCCATCCCGACACACTGAACTCTAACCTGCAAGGCACAAAGCGTAGCTCTAGCAGAGTCAGTGCCTGGCTATTAGCAGACAAGCTGAGAGAGGAGCAATATTCCCGCTAATCTTTTCCAGCTGTGTGCGGATGTTTTTCCAGCCTTGTGCAGAATGAATTTTTCTATGAGGCCTGGGGGAATGTGCACCACTGGTAGAAACAAAACCTGTCTGAGGGTGCTCTGCTAAGCGGCGGGGCAGCAGTGGTATCTCTTGTGAGCGGCCGCACAGGCCACAGCTTACAGGCAGATTGGGGAGGCGGGCTTAGCTTTTCTTGGGCCCACTTCCTTTTGGGGAGAGAGGCAAGCTTTCCGGCTTACACCGAGCTCTTCGGCGGGCCTGGGAAACGAGCTCATTTTCACAGCGGCATAGGAAGTGACCCAGGTCGGGGAATAATAATTAGGGCATCCCGAGAGGTTCGAATGAGTCCCAGTGGAATAATGTGGTGTTTCCACAATCTTGCTGCCGCAGTTGCCTGCGCTAAGTCCTGTATCTCGCCTCGCTGTACTAATTCACGGGGCTGCTTTCCCCAGAGGTAGGCAGTCAGTTCACCTTGTCCTTGGCGGAGCCACCAAGCACCGTTCCCAATGCAAGGAAGAGCTTTGTGTGGCATGAAAGCGGGTCTCTCGCTCGCCAACTCAAGCTGGTCCGATTAGAGATCCCCTCCCGCTCCTTGTGCCTCTGCTTACCGAAGCTGCGGCAGCCCGCATCAGTAAGGTCTCAGCTAAAACCCAGCACGCTGACTACTTTACACTGTGGTTTTCAAGCCTGGTGTCACAAACCCCCCTCTCAGCCCAGCTGACCAGAGGCACCTGGAGAGGCCAGAAGAGCCCAGGTCAGACCCTGGGGGAAATGCCAGCTACACTACAGCCAGGCAAGTCTACAGCAAACCCAAGCAGAGTCCTCTGGGCGCAGAGGTCTGAGTGCTTCCTTCCTCTGCATAGCCCCAGGGAAGTCACTCCCAGGCAGAGAGGTTTCAAACGACCTTCCCATGGGACAGAGGGGAAGGCGCGTGAAGGGCGTAGACCGAGCGGGCAGGACGCACTCCAAGCGCGACTGTGACGTCTGCTCAGCCAGTCCGGGAGAGGCAGCTGTGATGGGGGTGGTCACAAACGACCCCTCAGGGGCGATGGGCTGACACAGCCACTGCCATTTGCCTTGCCACTCTCTGGGGCCTCTCACCGCCCGGTTCTGCTGGGCCAGTTCCCCGCCCTCCCCCAGCCCAGGCCCGGAGCCGAGATCCCTGCCCCCACCGTGCCCCCGAGAAGCAGTACTGACACTGAATCTCTTCAGGTCCGAGGAGAGTGCAGTTTAGGGCCCAGCCTCCTGGGAGCCCACTCCCCAAATGGGATCAACCCCCAAAGAATCAGGTGAGCCCCCTTTAGCAATGAAAGGGGGAATGTGCCCCCTGGTTGCCCCCCCCAACAATCATTGACACTGGGTTTGATAGAAAACTGAGGTGATTTTATTAAGTAGAAGCAGCAGGATTGAAGTGTAATAAGTGAGAACAGGCCGAGCAAAGTCGGTTACAAATCAAAAGAAAGAAAACCGCTTGGCTAATTCGACACGGAAACCTCAGCACAAACTCCCCCTCCAACCTCTTTTCCAGCTGCCCCTCCAAACCAGGGCTGTCTCCCCACCCTGGGGTCTCCGGCCCCTTCCTTCAGGTGCAGCCCAGCCAACAGCCCCCAGCCCCTCTTTCCCATTCGTTTTTAAGGAATTGAGGGTGCTCTCTACCAATCACTGCTCAGCCTTAAGGACAAAAGAGATTGTTTGACAGCGGCTCATGAAGACATCGAGGGTAACACACACACACACACACACACACACACACACACACACATTTAAAACCCACCAAGTATTCCCCACTCTAATATGACACACACCATTGATACACACATCAAAGCAAGACAAACAGACCCAGCGGATGGTGACAGGAAGATCGACGGGTTACACAAGATGATTCCCTTCCAGCACCGTTGAGTTGTGTACGTCCATGTCCGTGTGTCCGTTCACCAAGCACGGGGGTGGCGCTGTGGCACCAGCCTCTTTGCCAAACGAACCCAGACCCCGAAGAGAACGGAGACTCCTCTTGTGTGACACACCCAGGTAAGAGACGCATCAACGTCGCGCTGGAGTCGCTAGCCTCCATGCCACGAAAACCGATCCCTCCTCCTCAGCTGCCAGGCCCAGCTGATGTCCCCCTCCTTGTTGGCCCGATGAGCGGGGGGAGGGGAAGCACGAATTTGAGCCGTTCTGGAATTGAATGTCTGATGCTTCCTTGTGGCTCAATGTGGATCATATTTCCGTTTCTTTCAGGGGCCACAGCTCAATGGCAGGCGCAGAGCGGGGAAACCAAACCTCTGTCATCGAATTCGTCTTGCTGGGATTCAGGGATCTCCCGGAGCTGCAGCCCCTTCTCTGCCTGCTCTTCCTCGTGATCTACCTGGCGACTGTAGCTGGGAACCTGCTCATCGTGGTGCTGGTGGTGGCTGATCGGCACCTCCACACCCCCATGTACTTCTTCCTGGGGAACCTGTCCTGCCTGGAGACTTGCTACAGCTCCACCATCCTGCCCCGGATGCTGGCCGGGCTCCTGACGGGGAACAGGATCATCTCCTTCAGAGCCTGCATGACACAATATTACTGTTTTGTGTTTCTGGCATGCACGGAGTGCTACCTGCTGGCGGCCATGTCCTACGATCGGTGTTTAGCCATCTGCAGACCCCTGCACTACACAGCCCTTATGAGCAGCAGGTCCTGCCTCTGGCTCGCGGCTGGGTCTTGGCTCAGCGGGTTCCTCTCCGGCGTCGTAGCAACGTCCACCATCTCTCAGCTGGTTTTCTGCGGCCCCAATGAAATTGACCACTTCTTCTGCGATTTCGTCCCCATGATGAAGCTCACCTGCAGCGACATTCGCATGCTGAAAGTTTTGTCTTTTGTGCTCTCCATGGTCTTCTCGCTGGTCCCGTTCCTCCTGACTGTGACCTCCTACACGTGCATCATCGCCACCATCCTGCGCATCCCCTCCACCACCGGGCGGCAAAAGGCTTTCTCCACCTGCTCCTCCCACCTCATGGTGGTGACCCTCTTCTACGGGACCATCACGGTCGTCTATCTCTTCCCGGACACCGAGCGGCTGAAGAACATAAGCAAATTGTTCTCTCTCTTCTACACCGTCCTGACTCCCTTGGTCAACCCGCTCATCTACAGCCTGAGGAACAAAGAGGTGAAAGGGGCCATGAGGACCGCTCTTGGGAAATACAATACTTTCCAGAGTTCAAAAAACTCCACCTAGGGCAGGCAGGAGGTGAGGTTAAACAGAGCATCAGACAGCATTATGTAAAAACTAGCCCATACCCACATGAAAAGTTCTCCCTGAGGAGATGGGGAGAAAGGGACATGGAACCACGTATTCACTGCGCTACGAAGAGGGACTTTGACATAAGTCTTTGTATCAGAAGTCTGGCAGGAACCTGGCTTATCACAGGAACTTGGAGCAGGAGACAGCCGGAAAAGAGCGAGACTCGCAATGGGCATATTCACAGCAGGTGCCAGACACGAGCCTGCAAGGAGGAAAAGGCGAGAGGAATTCATGCACCGAGCGCTAAAGGGGTCCCCACAGCGTTTGCAGGTAGAGCTGATGGGACCTTTGCCCATGACACCTCGGTTTGTGTTTGTAGCTGTCGGCAGCGGCCGCAAATGGGTGGACATACTCCCCACTGGAAAAGGAAGGAGCCTGGCAGCGGCAGCCGTGTTAATTGAAGACCTTGGTCCAAACTGGGCTTTACCACACAGCACTGATTCTGATAATGGAGCAGCTTTCCTCGGGCGAGTCGACCGACGTCTGGGCACAGAGGCCGGGTGTCCCCTGCCACCCTCATGCTGCAGGGCTGGGGGAAGAATGAACGAGTCTCCGAACAGCGAGTTAGCCAACGTGCGCAGTGAGTGGGGAACACGTCAGGGCAGGAGGCTCCCAGGGTGCCAGGGGGACAGTATCAAATATTGGAGGAGCAGGCCAAGGAGCAGCTATTATGCCATAGCCAGCAGGAGTCCAGGGCATGGGTAAAAATGAACCCGCCCCTAAGAAAACATTTCCAAAAGGGACCCTGCTCAGCCCCAGACACAGTGGGCCCCCCTGTATCCCATCGGCAAAGGGGGTCAGTCTCAGTGGGGACATGCCATGCAGTCAGAGAAGTCTAAGGGTGAACCCGTATGTTACACCCGCTGTGCTTTGTTACCCACGGACTGTAAGACACCCCTGGTGGCGTAGGCAGAATGAAATAGAATCATAGAATAGTAGGACTGGAAGGGACCTCGAGAGGTCATCGAGTCCAGCCCCCTGCCCTCCTGGCAGGACCAGCATAATCTAGATCATCCCTGTTAGACATTTATCTAAGCTGCTCTTCAATATCCCCAGAGATGGGGATTCCACAACCTCCCTGGGCAATTTATTCCAGTGTTTGAATAAATCATTGCAAACGAATGAGAAAGGGTCACTCCACTGACATCCCTGGGCCATATCCCTGCCAATTAACGCAATCTGAAGGGTATAACCCTACCCTGTCAGGCAATTGAGTGCAAGGGGACACGTGGAGTGGGGCCTGGGTAGTGCTGTCACTGTCTGGGGAAAAATAAGGACACCTCAGTCTGGAAATTGAACCCAGGAGGAGAACAGCCTCTTTGGCCCAGGGGCTGGGTGGTTAAACATGACACCCGCTGTCCCCTGGATCTCTGTTTCCAAACTGCCTGCATGGCCTGGAGATCCTGGCTACACTGGGATTACACTCCAGAAGGTGGTGCGGCACAGAACCCCCAAAGTAAGAGCAGGTTAATAGCGATAGTACATGTTAAGCTAAGAGGCAGAGCTGTACGGGGGCCCTCAGGAGCTTAGTGCAGGCACCTCTACAGCTTGAGCTAAAAGCCAGCCGGGCGCCCAGCTAAGGCAGCGGTGCAAACTCATTCTCTCGCTCTGGAAGTGGGCTCCGTGCCCCGACAGGGACGGCGCCCCACCCCCAGCAGAGGAGTGGGTCACGTGTGCCCATTGCTGCTCGGGAAAAAGGTAAGAAGAAGCGATTGCTGGTTTGTATTTTCATAGGCAACTGTGCTAGCCCGGGCAGGGAGGCGCTTGGGCCAAGTGGCAATGAGCCGAAAGAACAAAGATTCCAAAATGATCGACTTTGTGACCAGCAGTGGGTGGTCAGCGATTCCCACCAGCTCTACTGTGCGGGCGGCACCAAGCCACGCCCTGCCTGACAGCCAGGTCTCGAACCAACACCGGAGCAAGACGCAAATCATATCACTCCAAGTTTCTGTAATTTGCTAAAGGTAATTAGAAGTCACGCTTGAATCGTGGTGATGCCAAAAGCCTTCCCATCCTGGAGGCTATCCCAAGTCAATGCAAAACCTAGTCGGAGTGTCCGGGGCCAACGGTGTGGGAACTTTGGTGAATGGTCCTTTCCGACAGCACTGTCCCAATGTGCTAACAGAAAGGGGCTTCCAAATGGACACTGGATGGTGGCTGTGTAAACGCTACGTGACAATGAAAACCTGCAGCACAAAAAGAGGCCAGGCTGAGTGGTATGAAAAGAATAGTAATAGAGATGTAGCCGTTTCAGTCTGATCTTGCTGAAACAAGAGACAGGGCTATGCAGCACTTTAAAGACTAACAAGATGGTTTACTAGGTGATGAGCTTTCATGGGCCAGACCCACTTCCTCAGATCAAATTGTGGAGGAAAATTGACATGACCATATATACCAGAGGGATACAATCAAAAAAAAGTGAACACATATGAAATTGACAAATCAGTTCAGAACTGTCATTTATGCTTAAATTTGACACTTTACGAATGGGCCTTATCAAAGATGCTAATTATCTTAACCATTACAAAGATAGCTTCCCCAATTATCACCCCAATATCATTATCTCAAAGACACTAACCTTCCCCGCACTCCTCTTCCGTTCTAAAATCTGATTTGTCAATTTTATATGTGTTCACCTTTTTTTTTTATTGTATCCCTTTGGTATATATGGTGAGTTGGACGTACCTAAGCTGGTGGCAAAAACCAAAGAAGCCTTAATACCCATAGTTCGTCTTATCTAACAGCAAATGTAGAACGCTTCCAAAGCCGGGCTGAAATACCTGGGGTACTCACAGAGAATGTTACTCTCCACCCAACAGACTGAACACTTCCGTGTCACACTGATGGAAATACAAGTCATCATAGTAATTGTGTTCGGGGAGGATGTTGCTACATGGAACAGCCAACCAAAAAAAGCCAAATTGCAACATTGGGCTGAAAAAGGAATGGAAATAATTGTTATAAAATTACTCAAGTGCTTATGAATGTTTTAAGAGAAAATGTTGGTACTTGTACGGTTAATAAGGGCTGTGGGACATTTGTATCCTCACGTCCTCTGGGAGATGTGTTGAACTGAAGGTGAGCTATAAGTGTATTTCAGGCACAAACATATACATTTATTCGTATTATCACCAAAGCCAGTCTCACCAACCCCAACTAAACAGAAGAGCTTCCCTATGTCACTCAATGGTTATCAAAACACAACTCTACATGCTGTGCCTCAGTCCTGGGCCTAACAATCCCAGGCCCACCATAAAGGACTAAAACAACTGGAAAAGAAAATCTGTCCTTCAGTCAAACAAGGGAATGTGCAAACTAGGGGACAAATAGGCATCAGTCAAGCAGAGAGAGTATTGAATGAGGGTCTTCCACACAGACCCTCCACACACAAGTGAGGAAACCACCACCTGCTTGGGCTTGAATAAAACTATTCACTGGTTAACGCACTACAAAGGTAATTTCCCCTGCCTTTGATATTCAGATTTCCACATCAAAAGCTATCATGGGACACATCCAGACTGACTCAATTAGCATCATTAACATGGGTCCTACAATTGACAGGTAATGGGGTTTTTTTTATATACACCCTGGATTCTGTCATTTCCACTCCAGCCCATCTGATGAGGAAGGTTTTACTCATGATGGAATATATTTGTTAGGCCCTAAAGTGTGGCAAGACTGCTTGTTTTACAGTTACAGACGAACACGGTGACCCCTCTGAGTCAATTTTACAGTTCATCTCTATCTGCTCCAGGGTGCCCTTTCAGATTCTAGTCCCATGTCTGACAGCAGCCAGTGTAAGCACAGCTTTTCGCAGGGCTTCGTGGACCTCTTTGCTTCTCAGGCTGTAGATGACGGGGTTGATCATGGGATTCAGGATGGTGTAAGAGACAGAGAATATTTTGTGGAAGACCCTGGGGGTGTTGGCCACATAGACAGCAACCACGGTCCCATAGGCCACCGTCACCACAAGGAGGTGGGAGGAGCAGGTGGAAAAGGCCTTCTGCCGCCCCGTGGTGGTTGGGATTCGCAGGATGGCCGCGATGATGCACACGTAGGATGTCAGAGTCAGCAGAAAGGGCACAAGTGCCGCGATGGAGGAGACGGTGAATGTCAACAGCTGCAGACCCCGGGTGTCGCTGCAGGACAGGTTTATCAGGGGTGGAAAGTCACAGAAGAAATGGTCGATCTCATTGGAGCCACAGAAGGTAAGGTGGACCAAGACAATATTTACTGCATTGCAGACCAGAAAGCTGCTGATCCAGGCCCCGGCCACCAGCTGGCTGCACACCCGGCTGTTCAGTAGAGTGGCGTAACGCAGGGGGTGGCAGATCGCCACGTACCGATCGTAAGATATGACCGTGAGCACCAGGTTTTCTGTATTGGACACGAGGCTAAAGACATATAATTGCACGATGCAGCCCTTCACCGAGACGGTCCTGTTCCCCGTCAGGAGACTGGCCAGCAGCCGGGGCAGGATAGTGAAGCAGTAGAGGATCTCCAGACAGTACAAGTTACCCAGGAAGAAGTACATGGGGGTGTGGAGACGCTGATCAGTCACAATTAGCAGAACAATGAGCAGGTTCCCAGCTACCGTCACCAGGCAGATCACTAGGAAGAGCAGGAAGAGAAAAGGCTGCAGATGTGGGACATCCCCAAATCCTAAGAGGATGAATTCCACAATGAGCGTTTGGTTTCTTCCTTCCACTTCCTCCATCATACAGACCTGGAAGCAGAAAGCCATGAAGAGGCCGTCAGGCTGGGCTTTCGGTTCCATGGGCGGAGGCCTGGAGAACAGACCCTCCAACCACCGAACCTCGCCACCGGAAAAATGTCCATACACAGAGGAAGACTCATGTAATTAAGAGCATGGAACCCCAATGAATTACAGAACTGTGCCATCTAACTCCCGTAAGCTCGCTTGAACTTGAAATAAAGACTTTTCAGCTGGGATTTTCAAATCTTTTTATCGTACCAGTGTCATACGGAGGGGGTGGAATCTCCATCCCTAGGGGTGTTTAAGTCCCGACTTGACAAAGCCCTGGCTGGGAGGATTGAGTCGGGGTCGGTCCTGCTTTGAGCAGGAGACTGGATTAGATGACCTCCTGAGGTCTCTTCCAACCGTAATCTTCTGTGATTCTGTGCATCTGCCTTGCAGCTGGGAGGTGTAACTCCCCACTTGGGCAGATGTTGGCTGCACTAGGATTAAATGAGCAGAGGCAGCGGCTTGGATTAGCCACCTGTGTACATACCTAGGGTCTCAGACAGGCTTGTGCCCCGGTCACTAGTCTGTGCTACTCAGCTCCATGGTTATTTTTTGGGTGGGGTGCAGAGAGACGGGGGGAGATGTTGTTTATTTCTCCAAATGTTATGAACAATCAAATACTGATATGTTGGAAAAGAAATAGCAGATCCTCCCTGTTAAAGGGCAGATATCAGAGCCACTAGGTCTGAAATATCTCCCTTGCTTTTCCCTTACGCACATCTTGATACATCCTACTCCCTGAGCTCTCCATCCACTGACTTATGCTCTGCCCTTACAAACTATGTCTGTGCTGGGACTAGACATGGTGCCCTGGCAGGGGACAGTGTGAATGTGTGACCTCACGTACCCCCACAACTATTGTTTGTCTCAGAAATGTTATACGCAGTTAAACTCACATGGTCCAAAGTAAAATAAACACACAAGGAGCCAATGAAGGAGCTAACTGCATGGAGGTTAGGTCCATCCACAGCTATTAGCCACCCTGGCCTCTGTGTGTCACAGGCTGGGAATGGACGATGGGGGAGGGATCACTGGATGGTTCCTGTTCTGTTGCCTCCCTCTGGGGCACCTGGCACTGGCCACTGTGGGCCGACAGGACACTGGGCTGGATGGGCCTTGGGTCTGACTCAGTGTGGCCGTTCTGAGGTTCTTATGGTATAAATCCAAGAGCCGTTCATTGCATGTTTTGCTATTATCCATCTGTGATGGGTCGCCCCGGGTGCTACCTAGAAGTGGGGTCCCACCAAGGCCTCTGACCCACCTGTTGGGATTCACTCTCACATTGTGCTCTGTGGCAACTGCAGACTCCCTCCTGGTCTCATACGTCCCCCACCATTCACACGGGCAGGATCTGCTGCTGTTATGCTCTGACCAGTCTCTGTACAAATCAACATCAGAGAAGCTGCAGTCAAAGCAACCACCAGCTTCGTCACCTAGGCCACCAGAGAGGTACCGCCCTTCCCTGCTTAAAACACCCACCGGTAGGAATTTGCTACCATGTTCCCTTCTCCCTCAAAGTGAGGAGGAACAGGCGCACTCGTGCGAGCCAAGCTGAGGATTTTCCCCAGACATGTTACTTACGGGCACACAGGTTTGCTTTAAGCTACAGATGCATTTATTAATGGCCAAAGGTTGATCTACTGTGGGGGTGAGGGATAGTAAACAGATCAAAGCAGATTGACAGTAAATAAAGCAAAATGCAAACAAGCATAACACACTGGGTGGGTTTTACAACGAAAGCTTATGCCCTAAAAAAATCTGTGACTCTCTAAGGGTCCACAGGACTCCTCGTTGTTCTGACTAGGGGCGAGCGGGCTTCTACCTGAACGGATGATGCCAGCAGCCTGGCAGGCTCTCAAAGCACATGCTGCATTCGTTGCAGTGTGGGTCTCAGGCCTCCATACTCAGGCTAGATGCTCAGGACTTTGCAAGGAGTGAAGAACAACTCGTGAGATCACCCCTGGCCTTATATAGCAAGAGCATAGGGTGGAAACCTTCTTTTTCAAATCTCGGTTGCCAGACCAGGGTGGAAACAAACAGGCATCCCCAGAGTGCAGAGTCATGTGGCCTGGTCCTCTGCCCCTGTAGAGTCACAGGGACCATAGGCTCTATGGATTGTCCTCGGGAAGGCTCACCAGGTGGGAGAGAGCCTTCTCCTAACACCTACTGTTTTCCCTAATGGCTCGTTAGCCTGGACAGGTCCTCTTGAAACAGCTGCCTAGACTGAAAGCATCTTGCCCAGTGGGAGTTACCCAGGTGCAATTCATAACTTCAGATACCAAAATGACCCATGCATAAAATCATGAGAATTCTATTCAGCAAAGCAAATCTTTTCAAAGACACCTTAAATGGCCCCTGTTCACAACATTAATCATAATTATGCTTTAACCGTATCCTAATCACATCACTATGATGAATAGGGGCTGCAGGGTCATCCCCTAGCTCCATCTACATCCACTTACTTTCCCCCTGGATAGAACATGAGTCAACAGGGCGCCCTTGTAGCCAAGCAGGCTAATGGCATATTAGGCTGCATTAGGAGGAGCATTGCCAGCAGATCTACAGAAGTGACTATTCCCCTTTATTGGGCTCTGGTGAGGCCACATCTGGAGTGTTGTGTCCAGTTCTGGGCCCCCCACTACAGACAGGATGTGGACACATTGGAGAGGGTCCAGCAGAGGGCAACCAAAATGATGATGGGGCTGGAGCACATGACCTATGAGGAGAGACTGAGGGATTTGGGCTTGTTTCATCTGCAGAAGAGAAGAGCGAGGGGGGGATTTGGTAGCAGCCTACAACTCCCTGAACCGGGGTTCCAAAGAGGCTGGAGAGAGGCTGTTCACAGTAGTGACGGATGCAGAACAAGGAGCAATGGTCTCACGTTGCAGTGGGTGAGATCTAGGTTGGATATTAGGAAAAATGATTTCCCAAGGAGGGTGGTAAAGCACTGGGATGGGTTCCCTAGGGAGGGGGTGGAGTCTCCATCCCTAGAGGTGTTTAAGTCCCGGCTTGACCAAGCCCTGGCTGGGATGATTGAGTCGGGTTGGTCCTGCTTCGGGCAGGGGGCTGGACTCGATGACCCCTGAGATCTCTGCCAGCCCTGGGATTCTATGGTTCAACACCACATTTCCCTGCAGCTGTACCACGGCCCAGACTGTGTCTGGCACTAGTGACAAGCCAGGGCTGTGTGCCTTGGTGTCTGGAGAGACAGGCCGTAAGGAACAGGAAAGGGGCAGTGACCCCATGCATTGGCCAGTGAAGAGCAGCAGAAATGGCTGGTCAGAAAGGGGGAAGTCACAGCACCCAGCGACCATCAGGGAAGTGAGAAGAGGTGAAGCTGCAGAACACAGACTAGATGGCCTCCGTGGAAACGGGAGGGCCTGACGTGGTGTCGCCATGGTTACTCCGTGGGGTGGTGCCGGTGGGACCCCGGAAGTAACAATCCCTGAACAGGGTCAGTCGCGGCAGGGCCAAGCACCCCGAGGGCGCAGCCCTGCAGAGCGTGGCTGCGGGAGGGCAGGTGCTTGTTCTGTGAGCACAGCACACCCAGCGCGGACTCCCCAGGCTCGGCCCCTTCGCGCGGGACTCGAGGGACAAGGGCATAAGTAGGAGGAGCTTCAGGGGCTGTGTGCACAGAGGCAGCAGGGCCTGGACTCAGCACGTTGCAGGCAGGTACTGGTGGTTGTTCTGAGAAAATCCCGTGGCTGCTGCATGAGGAGACCCAGGAACGCCGGAGTGGAAACAGGACAACTCAGAAGCTTGTTTCTCTCCCCAACAGAAGTTGGTCCAATACCCACCACGTCCCTGTTTATATTGGCCCTTTTAGCTTCTCTCCCCGAGCGCAGTACAGGCTGAAGCTCTCTGGTCCAGCACCCTCAGGACCTGACCCAGGCAGAGAATCTGCCAGACTATGGGAGGTCAATATTGTCTAGCAGCATTACCAACACGGCCACTGCTTGCTGGGAGGCTAGAAGACATTTCGGGGGAATCAGAGGTAAATAACAGCACAGAACACTGACAGCCAGGACTGGGGGCAGTAAACAAACTTTACAGGACTGCGGGAAACTTGGGCACATGCATGAGAAGTGGACATCCGGCTCACTCAAATCATGCTGGGCCATGGGTGTTGCCGGACCAGAGATGCCGGACTAGAGACGTTCAACCAGTAGCACCATTTAACAGCGGGGGAAAGGAGCTAGGTCTTGTGAGAGATGGGGATCGGTCCCGCTGACTCCAGCTACGGCCGATTGACACCGGCTGGCTGGAAACCCGGCTCAGGATAACGAGGGGGGAGCCTGGACTGGACTCAGCGAGGCTGGTAGAAAGGAACGTTAAAATGGCCTGGGAGGGGGTTAAAGTGTCAGAACCAAGCTCGGAGGAGCAAAGGGAATTTGAAGAACAAAAAGTCTCCTTTACAAGTA
This sequence comes from Apalone spinifera, assembly GCA_030068395.1. Classification (NCBI taxonomy): domain Eukaryota; kingdom Metazoa; phylum Chordata; order Testudines; family Trionychidae; genus Apalone; species Apalone spinifera. The sequence continues at coordinate 37,565,056 of JANRFK010001605.1, read as the reverse complement.
AATCACACAAACTGTTTCCCGCGGTCTGATCCGGGCAGTTTGCAGTGGAATCCGTGGCTCCCCTGAACCACCTGGGAACAAGCCAGACATAATCATTGCCGAGGGGCTAAGACTGAGAGTTTCATAGTCATTTAGGAACCGGGTGCCCTAACCCCCTAAAAGAATTAGTGACTGGATGCCATTTGACAACCTCCTCCCAAGTGATTTCTCTGAATCAGGCCAGGTTGTCCAAGTAACAGCCTGTCAGAGGCTGCGGTGTCGAGAGGTTCAGTTTGGGGGGGCACATTGGAATGTCCCCACAGGAAGTCCCAGAGTCCATCCTGCCCAATGGTCTTTGTCGAGAGTCGTCAGCCCTCGATGTCTCAGAGGCAAATGGAAGTTCCCCACAGAGCATTGGGGGAATCATCTCTTGCCCTGTGTGTCACATTGGTCTATAGTGCAGGCGGGCTGAACCCCCCGAATGAGAAGTTTAATAGTCATTCCAACATGATGGCTGCTATCTGGGTAGTTATAGGGCTGTCAGGAGCGCCCAGGCTCTGCTGGAATTTAGCTCAGCCTTTCCTATCAGTGACATCCTGTAGCCACAAGCGTGATGCTCCCAGCATTGGCATAAAACGGTGGTTCTCCACCAGTGGTACATGTACACTGGGGATACACAGATGTCTTACAGGGGTCCTCAGCTCATCTGGAGGGGTGTTTCTGGTGAAACCACACGACCTATGAGGACAGGCTGAGGGATTTGGCGTGTCTACCTCTCCCCCTAGCTTAGTGTCATCCGCAAACTTGCTGAGGGTGT
>JANRFK010001605.1:37525060-37535725 GCA_030068395.1 Apalone spinifera | reverse complement strand
CCTGCGGACAATGGCCGCGCGGCTGGCGGGTGCCCGAAGGAGGTGGAGGGGAAAAGAGAAAGCGGGGATTTAAAAATGGAAACCACAGCAGGACCTCCGCTGTGAGCCCCTTGGACTCGGAGGCTGTTCGCAAGGCTGAAATGTTTCTTCCTCTGGACACAAGGTTGGGGCTGTTCTTTCACGCGCTTGCAATGGAAAGTTGACTTAGCAGAGCTCCGCACAAGGAAAAAGCTGCTTTCCCTTTTTGTTTCTGTACATTGTGGTTAACAGAGCACTGTGCTGTATTTGCTTTTATGTTGGGGGGCAGGTTGTTGTTACCTCTGTTGCTGCCTGATTGTTAATAGCCTCTCTCCATCCTCTTTGGAACCCCCTGTGACGTAGTGTTGGTACCTTGCTGGTTACTCGGCGGGGCCGTGGTACAGACAGTAACCAGTGGGGGTCACCCACAGCCCAAGCCCAGCAACCAGCAAGGTACCAACACTATGTCACACCCCCCTTCAGTGAGCTGCAGACTGCTACCTAATGCCCCCTCGCTCTTCTCTTCTGCACACTAAACAAGCCCAAATCCCTCAGCCTCTCCTTGTAACTCATGTGCTCCAGCCCCCTAACCAGTTTGGTCGCCCTCCACTGGACTCTCTCCAATGCGCCCACATCCTGTCTGTAGTGGGGGGCCCAGAACTGGGCACAACACTCCAGATGTGGCCTCCCCAGTGCCAAAGAAAGGGGAATAATCACTTCCCTGGATCTGATGGCACCGCTCCTCCTAATGCAGCCCACTGAGCCATTAGCCTTCATGGCTCATCTGTTGACTCATCTCCAGCTTCTCCTCCACTGTAACCCCCGGGTCCTTTTCTGCAGAACTGCTGCTTGCCCAGTCGGCCCCCAGCCTGTACCAATACTTGGGATTCTTCCCTCCCAAGGGCAGGACTCTGCACTTGTCCTTGTTCAACCTCCTCAGATTTCTTTTGGCCCAACCGTCCCATCTGTCTAGGTCACTCTGGACCCTGTGCCTGCCCTCCAGCGTATCTACTCTCCCCCTAGCTTGGTGTCATCTGCGAACTAGCGGAGGGTGCAACCCATCCCCTCGTGATCTGAGATATTTTTGTTAGTCTCTAAGGTGCTGCAGGACTGCTCATGGGTCTTCAGCATGTGCCCCCCATGGGTGCAGGAACGAGGGCCTTGCTGTCCATGGGGACACACTACCAGGGCAGATTTATAAAGTGCTGGTGCCTGGGGATACAGGTAAGGCAGCTCGCAAGGCTTTTCACACGAGTGTCTATTGATTTCAGGGGGGTCTAGCCACCGCAGCCCATCTGCAAATCCCATGATGCGCCCATACAGGGAGTTACGCATTAGAACCACAGAAATGCGAGGCTGAAAGGGACCACAGTGCTGAGGCAGGGCCGGTAAACCCTCGGCCAGCCCCGAGAGGCTGTTCCTCAAAACTGCCAGGGACGGGGACCCCCCGGCCCCCGGGGCACCCTGTTCCGGCGCGTCGTGGCCCTGGGCGCTGGGACACTGGTTTGCCACATCTCACCACTTCCACCCCAGGCTCCTTGTCCTGCCTGCTGCGGGCCCAGAGAACCATGGGCCCCTGCGCCCTTTAGAACAGCCTGTAACCTTTTTGCTCCCTGGCAGCCACTCCCCTCTGCCTTCCCGGCTCGGGACCAGACTGGCCCTCCCAGGGCAGGGCTCTCCCTTTGCTCGCCTCTGGACTCTCTCCGGTTTGTCTGCGTCTGTCCTCAAGGGCGGCACGCAGGGTGGGACACAGGCGGGCTGCCAGGGGCTGGGAGGGCAAAGGAGACAGTGGTCCCAGGACCAGGCTATGCAGAAGCGGCGGATGGAGCCATAGGCCCTATAAATCACTGGGGGCTGCCTGGGACAGGCGTTCGGCTCCACAGGCAGCGCTGATGGCTACCCCGTCTCTCCTCTTCTGACCCAGGGCCATGGAGCAGGGCCCCCACCTCCGCCTAGGGGCCCAGGTGGGCTGTACCCCCACTGGACATGGGCCAGCAGCTGAGGACTCCCCGGTGCCCAGAGACAATGGCCACTCCTCTTAGCTCTCCCTCAAATGAGAGTAGCCTCTTGCAACTTCATGCTCCATTTGGGACCCCCTGCAGCCTCCGGGCACAGGGCCACCCCTGGCCCAGCATTCCCCTGCTCCAGCCCTTCCGGCTAACTCTGGAACTGCCCCGAAAGGTGAACTCGGCTGCCCCCCGTTCGCATGGGGAGCAGCTGCGTTCTCCCCAGACCCGCCGCACTCGGGCAGTGACCAGAAATGAACTGCCAGCTTCGCAGCCTAGCCTCTGTCAGTCCACAGCCCAGCCCCCCCATGGGAGTGCATCTGTAGGGCCGGCTCCTCCACCAGCAGGAAGCACAACAGGGCCGGGGAGCCCCTGCCCCAGTGATGCACAGCAGCTGGCTAGGACTTACACTGGGGTTAAGATTTTAAAAGATGTGTCAAGGGTTTGGATGCCCAGGGCCCATTAAAATTGCTCCCTGTGAACTCTTTGCCGTCTTGATTTAATTAGCTGTGCGACTCCCTGGCTCCGGTCGCCCGACAGGGTGCGGGGGTCCGCCCCTCGTTAGTGACAGACCAGCACGAGTCTCTCAAACCGCGGCTCCCAAACAGAACTATGCACCAGGCGTTTGGCTGTGAGGTGGGAACCCAGGATCCAGGTCCCAGGGATTTCAGCAGGCGGGAAGGAGGGAGCCCCCCGCCCCCCACTTGAGCAGCCCAGAGCTCGGTGGTTCTGGCCCACACGTGGGAGGGGAGCCAGTGCTCAGATCCCTTCTCCCCACAGGTAGAATGGGAAGTTGGGACACTGCCCTCCTAGGCGGAGAATGGAGAATCCAACCACGGGGCTACACGAGACAACTGAGGACGCCTGTCTCCACCTTGTGCGGGGTGAAGCCCGTGGAGCGTTCGCCGAGGCACAGAGCTTCTCCAATGACATGCCCAGCTCGAGCTCCAGTGGCCTGGTGTTTCCAGGAGGGAAATCGAGGCAGCCCTCCAGCCGCTGCTGGTGAAGGGAGGATTACAGTCCCGGGTGCACAGCTGGGCTTTCACGCCACCGGGGCCAGAGACAGACAAGCCAGGTCTAACAACACCGATGGCATTTGCCCCTCATGGCAGGATACTGAGAGGTGTTTCAGGGGCTAGAAGAAAGACAGGCAGAAGGAAACATGCCCCCGACTCCCCTCTGTCCAGTAGCACTCGGGCGCTTCTCGAGGCAAATAAAACTCTGCATGCTCTGTCAGGAGAGTCTGGACAAGCCGTAGGTTTGAGTCGGGGGAGTAGCTGGTGTAACTGCCCCGAGCAGCACAGCTTGCTGGCCACAGCAGCTGAGTCGGGAGCGGCCGCTCGGCGCTCTCCGATTGCCAGGCCTCGCTGGGGCTTTGCACTGAGGGAGAGCCGGGACGGTGCAATCCTGGCGCAGTGCCGCTCGGGCTGTCGCTGCTGTCAGAACCCGGCCTGCTGGCTCGGGGAGGTCCCATGGAGGAATTAGTGCGATTATCCCAGGTGCGACTGGCCCAGCCCCGCCGCTGAAAGCTCACTGCACGGAGCTAGTGGTGTGGCAGGGGGCATGCTGCAATCTCCCTTGTTTTTAATTAATACTCAGAGGCCTAATTGCAGCGCCCCCGCCACCCATGGGATGTATCAGTGAGGTCGAGTCTTTGCTTAGTTACACCTCAGCTATTCAAATCCCTCCCTCCCAGGGGGCGGGAGCAGGCTTGGTCTAGGTCCTGGGGAAATTTAGCGGGGCTGGTTATCCCGGTGCTGGCAGGTTGGTGACCCGAGCCCGTTTCACACCAGAGCCTGCCCGCTCCTAGGAGCCGGGCGGGATGTGCAAAGCCAGGTGGCAGGGCTTTGCTGGCTGCTGTGGCGTTTGACCTGACTCGCCCAGTGAGGTTGTTTTGCGCCCGTCGCCCTTAGGCAGGACAGCCGCGAGGATGTCAGTGCCTCCGGGGCGGCTGACCAACCAGCCAACACAGCCGGAGCAAACGGTGCTGGTACCTCTGATAACCAGGCACGGTTCTTTGCAGAGACCCTGATGCTTCGGGCGTGGCATGTCTCGGGAAGCCTCTGGGAGTCACTCTGAGTTGCGCTTCTAACTCCCACAGGCCCCCTTTAAAGCCAGCCACGTGCTGGGTTTATGCGCAGCGTCCACAGAAAAGCAGCGAGGACAGTTTGAGAGGCCTTGATGGGGCATTCTGGGCAGCGGGCTGGTTTCTGTTCCTCTGGCGCACAGACCAACGCCCCCCTCGCTGGTGACCAAGCTCAGAATCCGGGGGTGACACGTGAAAACTCAGAAGTCGCGACGCACCTAAGAGCAGGGCCTGTCCACCCAGCAAAGTCCCCGCCCGGTGAGCCAGGGTCTGAACGCACCGCAGGCCTGCATCCCCGCGACAGCGTGAAACAAAGCGCCGCCAGCCAGCCGTGGCGGCACCGGAGAGTCTGGGCAAGGCAGGCTCGGCTCTAGCGCACATGTTCGGCACAGCAGGGATCTGAGACCTGGGGGCGTGGGGCCTTTGGGAGCAGCCAATCGGTGAGTGCTGTGAGTGGCTGGTGGCCAGGGACTGGACGCGCCAGGGAGATGCTCAAACGGCTGGCGATTGTCTGTCACTAATCTACAGTGACCACAGGGCCTGCAGAGGCCTTGGGAGAGCTTGTGTGACCCACGGCCGGTGTTCCCTCTAAGCTGAGCGCTTGGGCACCCGCCCAGGAGAGTCAAATACCACCCAGCTGATTAGCAGGGTGCCCACAACTAGCACCAGCTGGCAACATTTGTTTCTGTTGGTGGTGCACGTCCGTGCATGCCTCAGGAGCACATAACAAAACGTTTTCCACACACGGATGGAAAACAATTAGAGGGACCATTGCCCACGGCCAGACCACTGACCACCTCTCCCCTGGCAGGCACAGACAAATGGCAGGAGGGTGGCAGCGATCTCCCAGCCCCTGAGAGGAGTCACAATCCGGGGACAAAAGGAATTGGGAAGGGCGGAACCAGTCAGAGAACTCCTGGCTGTCCTGGAGCAGGGACCTCATCCGGCTGGAACTTCCAGAGGCCGACCGGCGGAGTGGGCACCCCAGCCCACGGTCCCATGCGCCCTGGGAATGCTCATCTGTTCTTTCTGACCAATGCAGAAAAGCAAGGGACCTGCATGGGGGCGCGGGGCTCTCCCAGCTAAGAGGTACCGGCCCGGCCTCGCCATTGCGCGGCAGCCAGACTTGGAAAAGGAGCCGCAAAGCCCCGCGCTTTGGAAGAAGCGGCTGCCCAGTCTGGCAAGGCACCCTCCGGTTCCCGCGTCCCTCTCCCTGCTGCCCAGGTCACTTCCGGCCTGCCTGGCTCTGCCAGCGCTGCGAGAGCTCCAGCGAGCCGGACAGCCCGTTTCCAAACTTTGCTCTGCTCCGAAGCCCACGAAGGGGCCGCAGTGACCAGTTGCCGCCCAGCGACTTCTGAGCAAGCACATTGATTTCTAAGGTGAAAGCAGAGAAAAACAACCAGGGGCTGATCCCACAATCCAGACCCCACCCCGGCTCCGGCTGAGCCCTTCAAGTCCCACAACAGGGTTTCTTCGGTGGTTACAAGCTCACGGCTGCCTCGCACTTCACTTTTCCCTGTACACGGCTTGGGCCTTTGAGCCAGAGCCTTGGGAAAGGGGATGGCCGGGCAGGGACCTCTCCTCAGGGTACGTCTTCTAAAGGCTGCCTTTGTGCATAACCAGAGGTGGGGGATTCGCATTCACCTTCCCCTCCAGGCTCCCAGGAGACCCACTTTGGTGCCAACAGCCTGTTCCTGCCTGGTCCATTTGTCCAATACAATCCTTTCGCTGGGCTCACAGCAAGAGACAGAATCACGGTCCTCAAAACTGACATAACTGAGTGACTGGTGAAAGATGAGCCAGGCAAACAGGCTGACCCTGGAATAGGGTTGCTCCTCCATAAACCTTACATGAAAGAAACCTGGAGTGGCGCTCTGTTATGGCAGAGCTCATTCAATGCTTTAGGTCTGAAAACTAGAAGAAAATGTTATTGGAAGCCAAATTGACTGTAGCCGGTTTTCATTAAAACCTAGCAAATAAGAAGAGTTTATAGGGATGAAGAAGAAAATACACTTGATGGAATTCCCATTTTAAAAAATTTACTCAAAAAAGGTGAACAGAAATATTTCAGCAATCCCTTTTTTAAAGAAATCTGACAAAAATAACTTCATAAAAATAACAGTTTTTAAAAAAAATGCAATCATCGAGATAAAGCCTGATCATTTTCCTTTTATTTTACCCCAAAAAATTGAGTTAAGGACCCGAGCCTCACTGGGCCAATCTGCTAGTAATACAAACCAATACAATGGACCCCTGCCCCCTCCCGAAAAGGCATTTAAACTCTGCCAAGGTTGACACTGCCGGCTCTTTCATGCCTACAATGCTGGGTTTAACCGCCTCCCGAGGCTTGCCATGGTCAGCAAGTGCCTGATTTTACAGCACTAGGGGAGTAAGCGTATGCCCTGCCCTGACATGTTATATCTGTCGCATTGCTGGATTTGTGCATTGTCCAGTCTTGCAGCTTTGACAAGTTGCATACTTCCCTCATTGTGCTGGCTATGCCGTGAAATGCATGGTATTCGGTCACCCACACAAGCTAGCGAGCACATTTTTGCATATTCTACTCTTTCGCTATGAAAATGATGCATGAATGAAGCAGGCACGGGAAGAAGAAATCCTCAACGAAAAGTACAGAAAGGTAAGTGACTTTTAGCCTCTGGATGTATCCAAATGCCGCATACTTCCCTGCCTCTCCAGAACTGGAGAACTTTACAGCTTCTCAAAGCTGCATGGAAGACAACACTGGTTCCCCTCTCCCAAATCTGGCCAAGCACAGAAGCATCAGCCCAAAGAGGTTGCCTGAGGGAACAGCTTCCAGCCTGTTGATTTCCTGAGAGCACTTTTTATCTCCTTGTTCCTCAGGCTGTAAATAACAGGGTTAAATGTTGGCGTCAGCACCGTGTAGACCAGGGAAAGGAATCTGTCGTGGCCCTGGGGTTGCACCGAAGTGGGCTGCATGTAGATAAGTATTGCGGTGCCGTAGAAGAGGGAAACCACGAGGAGGTGTGAGGAGCAGGTGGAGAAGGCTTTGTGTCTGCCCTCAGCCGAGGGCATCTTCAGGATGGTGGAGATGATCAGGCCGTAGGACAAGAGGATGAGCAAAAACGGGACCAGGATAAGAAGCACCGTGAGGATCGTAACGGCAGCTTCGTACTGGTGGGTGTCGGTGGTGGCCAGTCCCAACACAGGGAGGATGTCGCAGAAGAAATGGCTGATTCTGTTAGGCCCACAGAAGGGCATTGTAAATATTGACACAGTTTGGCTGAAAGCTGCCAAGGTACCGATGGTCCACGCTCCGCCCGCCAGCTGAGCGCAGACCCGCTGGTTCACAATGAGGGCGTACTGCAAAGGGCAGCAGATGGCCACGTAGCGGTCGTAGGCCATGGCGGAGAGCAGGCAGCACTCCGTGATGCCGAAGAACAGAAAGAAGCACATCTGAGCCCCGCAGCCCAGGAAGGAGATGGTCTGGGACTCCGAGAGCAGGTTCACCAGCAGCTTGGGCAGGGTGACGGAAGTGTAGCAGACCTCCAGGAAGGACAGGTTCCGGAGGAAGAAGTACATGGGGGTGTGGAGGGCCGGCTGGGCCGCTGTGACCAGAACGATCAGTGTGTTCCCTACCACTGCAAACACGTAGAAGGCGAGCACCAGCACGAAGAGTGGGACTTGCAGTGCCTGGAAATCAGAGAATCCCAATAGCTCGATCTCAGTCACACAGCTCTGGTTGCCCTTCCCCATGTCTGAAGCAGCCGCCTGGGCTGCCCTGGGACCTGCAAACAAAGGGGAGGCTTTGCTAACATCAGCTGCTCTCCTCAGCTGATACGGACATAGTAGTGGTCAGGGACGGGCTTTCATAGACTCATAGGGTTGGAAGAAGCCACAGGAGGCATCAAGTCCAACCCCCAGCCCAAAACAGGACCAATCCCAACTCAACCATCCCATCCAGGGGTTGGTCAATCCAGGACTTAAATACCTCTAGGGATGGAGATTCCACCCCCTCCCTCCTTAACCCATCCCAGTGCTTCCCACCCTCCTAGGGAAAGAGTTTTTCCTAATATCCAACCTAGATCTCCCCCACTGCAACATGAGACCATTGCTTCTCGTATGGCCACTGAGAACAGCCTCTCCCCAGCCTCTTTGGAACCCCCCTTCAGGTGGTTAAGGGCTGCTCTCAAATCCCCCCTCACTCTTCTCTTCTGCAGACTAAATAAGCCCAAATCCCTCAGCCTCTCCTCGTAGGTCATGTGCTCCAGCCCCCGAATCATTTTGGTTGCCCTCTGCTGGACCCTCTCCAATGAGTCCGCATCCTTCCTGTAGTGGGGGACCCAGAACTGGACACAATGCTCCAGATGTGGCCTCACCAGAGCCGAATAAAGGGCAATAATCACTTCTCTGGATCTGCTGGCAATGCTCCTCCTAATGCAGCCCAATGTGCCATTAGCCTTCTTGGCTACAAGGGCACCCTGGTGAGACATCTCCAGCTTCTCATCCACTGTCATCCCCATGGTCTTCTCTGCCGAACTGCTGCTTGGCCAGTGGGTCCCCAGCTTGCAACCGTGCTTGGGATTCTTCCCTCCAAGGACAGGACTCCGCACTTGTCCTTGTGGAACCTCCTCAGAGGTTCAGCAAGCGCTGTAGCACTGTAGGGCAGACGCTTGCTACCTCAATAGGGGCTTCCCTCACTGCAGTAAACCTCCCACAGAGAGGCGGCAGTGAACGGACAGACGAATTCTATTTTTGTCCTAGCTGAGTCTAGAGCAGAAATTGGGCCGTTGGCCCAAGCAGTGTGGGGGAAGTTAAAATCCCACTTGATAGCTCTTGCGTCTTTAAGCACCTAAATACCTTTGCCAATATGACCCTAATCTCCTAAAGCAGTAGGCGCTTTTGAAAATATTACCCTCCCACTGATCAGCGCAGACACGCTCTCCAGAAACCATTCCTGCCTCCTCTTGCCCAAAGGTCTTTGGTTCGGAAAGCGTTTGCGCAGGGGAACGGAAGAGAGTTTCTCTCCTACCTCGGGAAGAAAGACGCTTGCTCAGCCCGGGGTGGGGACAGGGACTGCAAGTCCTTGTGCCGAATACAGAAGAGCTTTTCAACCCTCTCTCTAGAACCTCAGGAGAGTTGAGGGCCTCCACAGACCAGGAGCCCTGTCCCCACAGGCTGCCACATGGACAGTTAACAGCGCTTCTTCTCTCTGTTCTCTGAACTTTTAATGGGAGTTTAAGGGATTTAGGAGCACGAGTCCTACTGAAAGTCCCTTTAGCACTGGGGTGCTGGGCTGAGATAGCCTGGAGTGTCTGAATTATCCATCCACAGAGCACTGCCTTACAGGGGAGCTGAGGTCAGCATGAGTCCCCTCCATACTGAAGAAGCCTCGTGAGGTTCATCTCCCCTGATGTCTCTGCCCTTCACTGTTACACCGGGGTAATTTGGCCCACTGCGCCTTGTTAGTCATACTCGTTACACTAGCAAGCAATGTTTGTGTTAATTAACACCCCAAAGGTGCCTCCACCTCACTGTCAACAATCTACCACTGCTGGGCTCTCTGGGCAGCGAGAAAGCCTCGTATGGCAGGGAAACTTCTTGGGTTTCACTGATGCCTCTGCTCTTTGAACCCCAGAAATCCCATTTATCGAGAACTGGCGAGCTCGGGGCTTCGGGACGCGGGATCCTACATTGCCAAAGTGGCATGGGGCCACCAGTCCCATTGCCGTGAGTGGGCCTTGCGACCGCTAGTCACTGAACAAACCCACCCATCATCTCCAAGCGCCAGACTGACCCTCGGTGACACTGACACTGGACAAAAGCGCCTCCCAGTTGCTGACAGCTTGGTCCCCTGGGGACAGATCTCAAAGTCACCAAAACATCCTGGCAGCTGCCACAGGCCAAGGACCTGGGCATTCCAGTTCTGGGCCCCCCACCTCCCGGACTCCTCCCGACCCTCACCTGGGGGGCTTCCCATCAGGGAAGATGTCGGCTGCTGGGAAACAGGCATAACCTACCTGTCAATAGGGCACCTGGGCTTTCAGTGGCAGGATGAGCCCTCGTGCCTCTTTTACCTGTGGAACAGGCTAAGCCGGTGGAGAGAAGCCAGCGCTGAACGGAGCGGGCAAGGCCAAGCTTGTTTGCCCGCCACATGTTAACGGGCAGTGTGATACCGTACGCTTGTACTAAAGTGGGAATTTTAAAAGAATACAAATCTAGAAAAGCTTTAGAACTAGAGGAAAATATGGTGTTTGGGCACAGCTTTGTGTGAGAGGAGTCTGATGCAGACGCGTAAGCCCATGGTAATACGGGAATGAAGTCTCTCTCTGCCACAAACTACACTGTCACTCATTACTTTATTGTATTTGGTTTAAAGGTACGTTAAGCAGATGGTACAAAAGATTATTTTTGCAGCAATGTAAAAAGCTTTAAAATGGTAAATAAAAGGGTAGAAGAAGAAAAGAGCAGGATATATATAGTAGCCCAGTGTCTGTAACACTGACACACACAGCCAGGCCCGCAGCCGTGTACGTCAGTGCCCCCCCCTTTCCCCTCGCTCTGTGGCAGTTCGGA
>JANRFK010001605.1:37411208-37424221 GCA_030068395.1 Apalone spinifera | reverse complement strand
GGAAGAAAAGAGTGGCTGGGCCCAGTTGTTGAGTGTATGTAGGGTTGCCAGGCCGTGGAAAACAAACAAACAAACAAAAACAGAAAATAACGGACATTTTAGGTGTCTGGTATTTTCTGATTTTTTTTAAGCCAGACAGGAGGCGAAAATATCGGACTATCTGGGTCAATACCGGACACCTGGCAAGCCTACCCCCCCAGGGTGCGGCTCTCGAAGCCATGCACAAACCACCACTACAATGCATTTTATTGCTATCTGAAAACTTGCCTTAATCCCTGCCTCGTAGTCCCATACAGAGGGCCCGCCTCAATTAAAAAAAGTCAACCACAGTCACAGCTTCAGTCTCACACCCACTACCCTTCAGGACTTACCTCCCTTTGCACCTCCCCTGTCTCCCGAGACCTAACAGGTGGGTATACACATATAGAATGCCTACAAGTGTCCTGGAGAAGGAGACAACAAAAGCAGAGACAAAGACAAAGATGTAGAGAGAGAGACAAGCAGTTGGAATGTCACTTATCTCAGTGACGGTGACTGCTCCGCTCTCAGCTAGACGGCTCTTGCCTCCCATCCATCATTCTCCCGAGCTTGCTGCTCTCCCTCCCTTTCCATCACGTGACGGGAAGAGACGAGGACAGTTGACTTCTTATCCCTTGCTACTAAACAAAGCACATGGCGGGGAGGCAGGAAGTTAGCATCTCAGTCAGAAATGTCGTGCAACCTCCCTTTCTCATATGTAATACGTCGCATCATCCCACCATCGGCCACTCCTTCTTGCTGCCACTGCATGACTAGAACTACAAAGGAGCTCCTTGAACCCACATCCAAACCAGTCACGCTGTAGAGCCGACTGCTGCCCCATCCCCAGCCTGAATGCAACAAAACTCTGTGCTCAAGCAGCAAGCTCAAGACCTGTTAAGAGCCTATTGCCACTGCAGAGGAGGACATCTAAGTGCTCCTCGCTTACACACAGCCATGCAAAGGCCTAAAGCTGGGGATCCTTCATGTCTCCCTAGAAGCACGTCCAGCCTGCTCAAGTCCATCTCTGCCAGTTCCCTCACCGGCCGTGACCGCTGAATGGATTCCTCTACAAGCGCAGCAGAAAAAGCCCGGCATGAGCTGTAGCTACACTAAGCTGTAATGCTGGGGAAAATCTTCCCTCTTATCCCTGCCCGCCTCTCCCATCATTATGGGGCCCACTTAACGAACACTCCAAATCCTCTACTTTGCGCCACTGCCGTACCCTTTGGCTCCCGAGGCCTAACACCTGGGGATGCACACCTAAAATGCCTGCAAGTGTCCTGGAGAAGGAGACGACAGAAGCAGAGACAAAGACAAAGACGCAGACAGAAAGAGACAGTCGGAACGTGCTGGCCAACATGACAATGAGAGAGAAAGAAACACGTGGGAGGAAGGCAAACAACTTCCCACCGGTGTCATCCCCTGGATCCAAGTCTCTACTGAGGAGCACGCTCTGTTCTAGAAAAACGAGCAGCACCCGGTGGGTGGGAAACCTGCTTCTCTGAGAAGTAAAGCCGCTAGTCGGGAACCTCAGTTAGGGCTGGCTTCTCGGCAAACTGGGCATCCCAACCTGCACCAGAGCTCTCCAAACCAGACACTTATCTCAGTGACAGGGGTGACTGCTCTGCTCTCAATTAGACAGCTCGTCTCCCATCCATCATTCTCCCGAGCTCACTGCTCTCCATCACGTGACGGGAGGACACAAGGATGGTTGACTTCTTATCCCTCGCTATTAAACAAAGCACACAGGGAAAAAAGAAATAAGTGAGCATCTCAGTCAGCAATCGTGCATAACCTTTTTTTTCCGCATATAAGATACCACAGACTTTTGCCATTGGTTACGGCCCTTTCCCTGCCACTGCAGGAATACAAGAAAGGAAGGTTTTAAGTCGGTATCCAAAATAGTCACTCTACAGAGCAAACTACTATGCCTTCCCCAGCCTCAATGCCACAGGGCCCCATGCTAGAAAAGGAAGCATATGGTCTGTGAGGAAATATACTGCCTGCTGTCCCCTACTTTTTTGTGGCTCCTGAGATCACACCTGTGGAGATGTATGCCATGCAGACTTAACTCTCTCTACAGGACAGGGGGAACAGGACAGAAAAGGGGAGAGTCTCAGCTGGGCTGATCAATGGAGAAGTTCAATAAGCGATTTAGGTTCCCCACATAAATGTCTACCTTGAATTTATGGTATTTGGGGCTGCACTGTTGAGTGGAGGGATCTACATTCCCAGGTGCACTGAGGGGTTGAGGCGATTTAGAGGCCCATAATGAAGAGGAAGATGGAGTGTTTGAGGGCCCAAGTTGGCAGCTAAGGTGAACTCTTGCAAATTAAAAGAGGAACAAGGGGGGTTAAGGGATCTCATGAATGGAAGGATCCACTGGGGGTAGATTAGGGAAGGATATGGCAGGCTGGGGGATGTGGGGGAGGAGGAAGACTGCGTGGGTTAGGGGTGCAAGTTCAGGGTGCTAGGAAAAGAAAGAATAAGGGAGGCTGACAGGTTCCATGGCTGGTGGGCTAGCAGCATGGGAGTAGGGATTGTGGGTTGGGAAAAAAACAAATGAGGCCAAGAGGTCCTATGGCCAGGGGAAGGGTAGGGATAGGGTGCAGGCTGAAGTGAGCTGGTGGGTGGTGCAGGGAGGAGAAGGTGGACTGATGGATCCCATGAATGAGGGGTAGAGACTGGGGGTGCAGGTTGGGGGGAATGCTGTGAAGAGGAAGGGAAACTGAAGGGCCCTGGGATAAGAGTATGGACAGGGGGAATGGCACTGACAGGCTGGGTTGGGGGGTATTGGTAGGGCTGTCAAATGGTCTCCCAAAAAATACCAGACACCCAGTATTTTTTGGTCGAGAAGAAAAAAAAAACAACACGCGAGATAAGCGGCGATCACAAGCCCACCCGTCAGGCTTCCGTCCGGTGCCCAGCCGAAAAATCAGAGACAGTATTGTCTGATTTTTTTTTTACTGGGCAGAGGGCTCAAATACCGGACTGTCCAGTACGATACCGGACACCTGGCAACCTTAGGTATTGGAATGGAGTGGGGGGGGGGGAATAGGGATGAAGGCTGGGCTGGGGCTGGCTCAGGATGGGAGGAAAGAAAGATCTGAGGGGGTCTCATGGGGCCAGCCTGTGGTGCAGCGTGAGCTGGCCTATAATGTGCTGGTGGGACGAGGGCACTGGCTGTGACGTGCTAGTGATTCTCGGACCTGAGGAGGCAGCACTGTGAAAACTACAACTCCCAGGATGTATCACTCATGCTGAGAGTGACTCAAGCACTACGAGACCCAGTTCCTAGTGTACCAGGGAGGGGGGTTGGCATCCAGATTGCTGATGTCACTTCCTCTTCTGCCAACTTCCCCCTCCTCCCGTCGCCCTGCAAACGTAACCTGTAACAGCAAAAGCCTCTCCCCATCCAACTGAAAATACAGGGCCCTGCACTGACCACTGGGAGGTGTCGCTGGCCCTCCAATGGCTGCTGAGAGATGGAGGCCGGCGCACACTACATCTCCCACAAGCCACTGCGGCTCCACCCTCTCCACCTCTGAGCCCCTCCCACCCCAAACCCAGCTCAGACTGTAGCTGGGCAGGGAGCACCTGGTCGAGGTGGGCGTTGGTGGGGGGGCAGGGCCAGGCCTGAGGGTTATGGGGAGGGGAGGGGAGAGCGGGGCCTGCGGAGGATCAGGGCTGAGGGGGAGGGGACAGGGTGAGATGCAGGGAGCTGGGGTATCAGGAGGGGTATACCCTGGGGGGTTGTGGCTGGGCCCATGGGGGTTGAAGTGCGAGTGGCCTAGGACCCACTAGGGACCATGGGCAGGAGGGGGAGAGGGATGTCACAGAGCCTGGTGTGCGGTTGCCGAAGGAGGGATGAGAGGGATATGGGGCTGATCTAGGTGACAGAGGGAGAGGGGGCAGGGCAGGAGATGCAGTGATTTCCAAGGAGGAAACAAGCACATGTGTGAGCAAGGGAAAAGAACATTGATGGTGGGGGCTAAGGTACCCCACAGCAACCTACTGCCCCAAATCGTGGCATTGGTCACCCACAGTGTTGCCTCTAACACCTTCCATATTGGGTGGGTTGAAATTTATGTGCACCACCAATATTGAGGTTCAGTGTGGACGGGCAGTATGTCCCAATACACATTAGGTATAAAATATATATTTTAAACAGTTTGTAGGTATGGAAGGCAATTTGTTAAAATAAGGGATAATTAACAAGGAGCAATACTTAAGGTATTTATTTAATATGAAATTAAAAAAAAAGAAAATTAACACTACTCTTGGAGTAAATACATCGTTATCCTTTCCAACAACTCAAGGTAGTAAATATACCAAAATGGGTCATACTGAAAATAACTATATAAATAAAGACATAGCCATCAAGTAAAAGCATAAAAATATGCACAGCTTTAAGATGCTCAACAAATCTGAGTCAACTAGAAATAGTCATGCTCTCCTTGAAAAGATGTAATACAATATTTACAAAAGGCATTCACTCAGGGTTGTACACTTCCTGTGGGGAAGGTTTAGGATCCATGCTATGCAAGTAAAACAGAAACCTATAAAAGCTGATACAAGTTCCCGTTTGAACCTCTCACCTGGCGTGTGTCGCTAATTAAGAGTAGAAACCCCAGAATACTTTTCTGGAATCCCAACTCCAATAGAAAGGCCAAATAAATTAAACAGAATACATGGCAAACAATTTATCATGTATTAACTAAACAGGATTTTAAAAAAATAATTAAGATCAGGGTTCGCAGATATCTACACCACACTAAAAATTTATAAAAGAATGCTTTTCTTTCTTCCCTTAACCCAGTAACAGCTATGTAAACTTTGTTTGAGATATGATCATGCAAATGTCATGAGGTAGGCCTTTTGTTCCAGTATTCAAAAGCAGCTGAAAAGCTTTTAACCAACCTGAAACGGTGGTACCATCCCCATGCAGGCTACTCCAGCCCAGGAGAGTCCCCTATGTCTGCAGCCCAGCTAGAGTTGTGCTGGTGAGATGTGATGCAGCCCAGAAGGGAGCAAGTTAGGCACCCTAAACAAACTCCCCTCTGTCCCTACTTCACTGTACAGATGCCAGCACCCACCCACCCCCATGCAATCTGTTCCCCCCACCCAACCCAGCTGGATGCTAGGGTAGAATCCAGCCTCTCAGTAGGGTTGCCAGGTGTCCGGTTTTCGCCCAGATAGTTCAATATTTTGTCCTTCTGACTAGTAAATAAAAACCCAGAGAATACCAGACATTTTACATGTCCGATTTTCTGTTTTCCTCAGACGGATGGCCGGTGGCGTCTGAGGGCAGGGTGAGCAAGGAGCCAGTAATTTAAAAGAGCTGCAACCTCTTTTTTGGGGGGGGAGGAGAGGGGGCTCAGCCAATTTTTCCCTGCCTGTTCGGGATTTTTTGTGAAGGTATCTGGCAGCCCTGCCCCTCAGAGTTGCAGGCTTCCACAGCTACAGCCCAGCTGGGAGTCAGGACAGGAGAACACACCATAAACAAACTCCCCACCCCCACCTCACCAACAACAGCACACATACACACCCTCTTTCCCCAGCTACCTATGCCAACCATAATGTCCTGAATTTTCTGGGACAGTCTCGAATTTAAATACTCTGTCCCAATGTCCCCATCAAATAGCAAAGTATCCCAGAAAGCCCTGTTGGACATTTCACTAGTTGATGGCGACACCAGCTCGCAGGGAAGAAGTGACCAAGAAATGGCTCCATACCATTGCTCCTCGCTCAGCACAGCAGCCTCCTCCCGCCACAACTCACCCAGCAGAGCGTGTGGGCAGCTCCATTGGAACTTTGACAGTGGGCAGTTGGGCCAACTTCCAGTGGCATGCGATTTCTGGCCACCACACCACCCCTTCCCCTCCCCCCCCATGGTACTACCACTGCCTCACAGGGCCCCCAGCCTGGCTGCGTCGCCTCCTCCTCCAGGCTGCTCATCCTTTGTTACAGCCTCCACTGCCGGGGGGCGGGGGGAGGGAAAGAGAGAGAACGGGATGGGCGGGTCCAAGGCAAAACCTGGTAGAACTGCTCCCCGACCTCCGTGTTTTGGAGCTGTTGCCTCAGCCCTGGCAGGGGCCATGCAGAGCTCCATGCACTGCCACTCTCTCCCCCCATCACCCCACTAGCAACAAACCTGGTCTGGTGGGGAAGGTCAAGGTTTCTTCACCCCACCCCATGCCCTCCAAGTGGGGAGCTGGTACTCCAGGCTTGTGCCTCCCACCAGGATCTCCGCTGCATGGTGGGGACTGAGCTCCCTCCCCTTTCCCACCCCACTGGGGGAGCAGCAGCATATTGTCTGGAGGATTTCCCCGCTGCAAGGGGGCATGAAACCACGTAAGAATCCCCGCCCCATGTCCAGACCCATACACCCCAATCCCACTCACTCCCCTCCCCCCACCAAGACCCTGCACCCCTACTTGATCCAACATCCTTCCTTCCACCTGCACCCTCCCTCCTGGCCAGACATTTTGCCCCCAACCTCCCACCCAGACCCCACAACCTCTTCTTGTGCACCCCATTTCCCACTCAGATCCTGCACCCCATCTCCCACCCAGATCCTAAGAACATAAGAACAGCCATACTGGGTCAGTCCGAAGAGCCATCTAGCCCAGTATCCTGTCTGCCAACAGTGGCCAGTACCAAAAGCCATGATGGGAGGGATCACAACAGGTAATCCTCACGTGATCCCTCCCCTGTCACTCACCTCCAGAGAAACAGAGGCTAGGGATACCATTCTTACCCATCCTGGCTAATAGATTCATGGAGGTTAGGTCCATCAATGGCTATCTAGCTCTTTTTTGAACCCTGTTGAAGTTCTAGCCTTCACTGCATCCTCTGGCAGGGAGTTCCACAGGTTGACTGTGTGCTGAGTGAAGAGAAACTTCCTTTTGTTTGTTTTAAACCTACTGCCTATTAATTTCAACAATTTATTTATAAATGATCTAGACAAAGGGATAAACAGTGAGGTGGCAAAATTTGCAGATGATACCAAACTGCTCAAGATAGTTAAGACCAAAGCAGACTGTGAAAAGCTTCATAAAGATCTAAGTGACCAGGCAACAAAATGGCAAATGAAATTTAATGTTGATAAATGTAAAGTAATGCACATTGGGAAAAAAATAATCCCAATTATACATACCATATGATGTGGACTAATTTAGCTACAGCTACTCAAGAGAGATCTTGGAGTTATTGTGGATAGTTCTCTGAAAACATCCACTCAGTGTACAGTGGCAGTCAAAAAAGCAAATAGAATGTTAGGAATCATTAAAAAAGGGATAGAGAGTGAGACACAGAATCTTATTGCCTCTATATAAAACCATGGTACGCCCACATCTTGAATAGTGCATACAGATGGGGTCTTGCCTCATCTCCAAAAAGATATATTGGCATTGGAAAAGATTCAGAAAAGGGCAACAAAAACCATTAGGGGTTTGGAATAGGTCTCAGATGAAGAGAGATTAAGAGAGACTTGGACTTTTCATCTTAGAAAAGAGGAGACTAAGGAGGAATATGATAGAGGTCTATAAAGTCACGACTGGTGTGGAAAAAGTGAATAAGGAAAAGTTATTTACATAATCCCACAATATCAGAACTAGGAGTCACGAAATGAAATTAATAGGCAGCAGGTTTAAAAACCAAACAAAAGGAAGTTTTTCTTCACACAGCTCACAGTCAACCTGTGGAACTCCTTGTCCTAGTCTTCACAACATCCTCTGGCTTTAGCAGGGTTCAAAAAAGAGCTAGATAGATTCATGGAGGTTAGGTCCATCAATGGCTATTAGCCAGGATGAGTAGGAGTAGTGTCCCTAGTCTCTGTTTGTCTGGAAATGGATGACAGGAGAGGGATCATGTGATAATTACCTTTTAGTTCCCTCCATCTGGGGCATCTGTTATTGGCTACTGTTGGAAGATAGGGTATTGGGCTAGATGGTCCTTTGGTCTGACCCAG
Organism: Apalone spinifera; assembly: GCA_030068395.1. Taxonomy (NCBI): domain Eukaryota; kingdom Metazoa; phylum Chordata; order Testudines; family Trionychidae; genus Apalone; species Apalone spinifera. The sequence continues at coordinate 37,416,228 of JANRFK010001605.1, read as the reverse complement.
TATGACCATTCTTATGTAACACTGAGCAGGACCTAGGAACTCAGGTCAGAGTACATCATGCTGTGCTGAGCTCCAGACCCTCCATCTGCTCTTGGTGGTGCACCCTAGTAGAGCTCCAAGGGCTATTCTCGGGCCCACAATCATGTCGTCTGAAGGATACCAGAGTTGGTAGAGATGAAGACTAAAGTGGCATGGTCAGGGAAGCTCACCCAGTGATGTAGCACGAAGAGAGCTGAGAACTGAGCATGTTTGGTTTAGGGATGCAAGATCACATTTAACTGGTTAACTGTTTAAATGTTATGTTTAACTGGTCAGGGCTGGCCTTACCATGAGGGGAACTGAGGTGGCCGCCTCAGGTGCTAGACTGGGGGGGGCACTAGGACCCAGAGCGTAGACAATTGTATCTGCTGCTGGTGCACGTGTATTCTCTCTGCTCTAGATGCATAGAGATTGTGGAGTACTATGCTGGAGGAAGGAGGGCACAAAAGACATAACAGGCAGGCAGGCGAAAAAGTGGCATGGGGGCGTCATTTGAGCTCCCCGCCTCAGGTGCCAAAATGTTGTGGGTCGGCTCTGTAACTGGTTAACCAATTAAAGGGCGAGCAGGCAGGCAGGGAGGGGGAAGGGATTATTCCAGCCCAATCCAACTGGAGCAGCCCCCTGCCCACAGCGGGTCAGGAGCTACTCCAGCCCTCACCAGTTAATCGGAACTAGTAAGCATCACCCATTAAGAGTGATACTTACCAGTAAATCTTTTACAACCCTACTCTGGTTACAGGGAAGATGCTCTCCAGATAGTTACCATACTTCGGGAGGACTCTGAAGTACCAGACAATTCCTTGAGGGGGCCCAAAAGACTTCAAGCGTATCGTGCCTCCAATAGAAGCAAAGGCCTTTTCTCAGAGACCCATCCCATGCTGACAAGAGTCTTTGCAGCCCTCCCTCAAAACTTACTTTGAGCCAATTGCTATTTGCTCTTATTTCACAGATTGCTGTCTGGTTTCCATCTCCCTGGATGGTCTCAGGGTGGCTGCTCCAGCCTGGGGTCTCTGCCACACGTCACCTATTCTCTCATGTACCCAAAGTTTATAGGAACTGAAAAGAAAAAGAGAACACAAAGCTAGGTCACCACAGGTGCATGGAGCAGACAGACACATGTCACCTGGCTGCTGCTCTTTGGAGCCCTCTTCTCCAGTCTATCCAGGGCCTAACATGCTCGTTACTTATAAGGAACTACAGCCCTTCAAATCTCCCCACACCCATGACCAGAGAGCATCCTGGGTGGGCCTCTGAAGGAAGGCATAGCTGAGAATTGGAGAACACCGTGAACAGGCTAGAAACTACAGAGTATCTCTATTTGTATGCAGGTCACCCTCCTTCATATTCACAGGGCTACCAAACCATATCACCTTCAGCCAAGGGAGCAAGGAGCTTCATCTCAAGGGAGCAAAAAGCCTTTCTGAGCCCAACACACAAGACAGGAAAAGAGGTAAGTAACCACTTTCAAGCTCTCTCCACGGGCACTGCAGTGGAGAATGCTTTAGCAGAGACCTCTCAGGGAAGTAATCTCTGGCTCTGTGGACATGGGAAAGTCAGTGGATGAGATACACCTTGACTTTAGCCAAGCTTTTGATACAGTTTCCCACAATATTCTTGCCAGCAAAGTTAAGGGAGTATGGATTGGATAAATGGACTACAAGATGGATAGAAAGCTGGCTAGATTGTTGGGCCCAACGGGTAGTGATCAACAGCTCGATGTCAGGTTGGTGGTCAGTTTCTAGCGGAGTGCCCCAATGATGAGTTCTAGGACCGGTTTTGTTCAACAACTTTATTAATGACCTGGATGAGGGGATGGATTGCACCCTCAGCAAGTTTGTGGATGACAGTAAGCTAGGGGGAAGAGGTAGATATGCTGGAGGGCAGGGATAGGGTCCAGAGTGACCTAGACAGATTAAAGGATTGGGCCAAAAGAAATCTGATGAGGTTCAACAAGGACAAGTGTAGAGTCCTGCACTTGGGACAGAAGAATCCCAAGCATTGTTACAAGCTGGGGACCGACTGGCTATGTAGAAAAGGACCTGGGGATTACAGTGGATGAGAAGCTGGATTTGAGTCAACAGTATGCCCTTGTAGCCAAGAAGGCTAATGGCATATTAGGTTGCATTAGGAGGAGCATTGCCAGCAGCTCTAGAGAAGTGATTATTCCCCTTTATTCGGCTCTGGTGAGGCCACATCTGGAGTATTGTGTCTAGTTCTAGGCTCCCCACTATAGAAAGGATGTGGATGCATTGTAGAGGGTCCAGCAGAGGATAACAAAAATGATTAGAGGGCTGGAGCATATGACCTATGAAGAGAGACTGAGGGATTTGGGTTTGTTTAGTCTGCAGAAGAGAAGAGTGAGGAGGATTTGATAGCAGCCTGCAACTTCCTGAAAGGAGGTTCCAGAGAGGATGGAGAAAAGCTGTTCATAGTAGCGACAGATGGCAGAACAAGGAACAATGGTCTCAAGTTACAGTGGGAGAGGTCTAGGTTGGAGATTAGGAAAAACTATTTCACTAGGAGGGTGGTGAAGCACTGGAATGGGTTACCTAGGGAGGTGGTGGAATCTCCATCCCTAGAAGTTGACAAAGCCCTGCCTGGGTTGATTTAGTTGGGGTTTGTCCTGCCTTGGGTAGGGGGCTGGACTTGATGACCTCCCGAGGTCTCTTCCAGCTCTATGATTCTAGATTCACCTATGCACACACCAAGCCCAACTAAACTGGGAACATGCCCCCCCACTTCCCAGCCACGGGATTCAGTGATGTAGAAACTGGCTCAGGCATGTTTTCCAACTCACAATGCAGCTGGACTCTGACCCTCATCTTTTTCCTTGGTTGCAATGTTCCCTCTAATCTTTTCCATCCATGTGTGGAATACATAAATGCAGAATAGGAATGTAAAAGTGTCACCATTTCAACATCAGCTTACATGTCATTTCCTGGCTGCCAACCTTGCTGTAGACAGAGTTTTATAATGTGTTATGTAATGTGCTTAATGGATAACATTTTTCTCATATTAAACGTCTGTAACTCTGTTGGCCACCCTTCTCTGGTTACCAGGGAAGAACAGTCTTTTAGGCCCTTAATAAAGATCCATCAGACAGACTGCTTGTGTCTGTATCTGATGTCAAGACAGAAAGAGATCAGCAGGATCCTTGTGATTCAGCATGAGCACACTGTTGCTCTTAGATGTAATTAGAATATAGGTTGCATTGCAAAAAAAATATGATGAATGCTTATAAATATCTACTAATAGAAAGCTTTGCATTGAAATAGATTGATAACTTTTGCATGGACAACTGTATCCCTTTTTCCATGTGTGAAATAACTGTAGTTCCTGGGGAGGGGGAGTGAATGAGTTTGGAATGGGACTGTTTGACAAGAACACTGCTCAGTAATTGATACCTGTGGGACTGCGCTACACTGGGTAACAATGTCTGATCACAGCAGCACCACACACACACATATATATGCAAAAGCCTCACACCGCGCCAAATGCTCACACACAGGAATGCACACATACTCCCGTGCACACAAACACAAATTAACAGATATGTGCACGCTTGCACAGACACACAAGTAGACACATTTACAAATGTGCATATGTATGCATGCGCACAGCCACATGTGCATGCACATGCCTTGCACAAGCATGTATGTAAACACACAGGCATGCACAAATGCACACACACACATGCACAATGTGCATGAACACAGGTATGCATGTGTGAATGGACACTTGCACACACATACATGCACACAGTGACATGCACTCATACATATGAACGCACACGAAGTAACAGTAGCATAGAAGGACATAGAAACAATATCAAACTCAAAAAGCCAAATATTAGATCAACTAGAAGAGAACTATTACAATGAGGTCCTAATCCATTATTGAGGCTCCCATGTGCTGCTGCAAGACACAGTATTTATTTCAGTCCCAGTTTTGCAAACTCTCAGCATGTGTAACTTTATATATAGGGTTGCCAGATGGTTTAACAAAAAATACCAACCCCCTCCCTTAAAGGAAAAAATTCTGCTGAGGAGAAGAGGAAAAAAAAAAGCAGCAAAAGTTGTCCAGTATTTTCTGAATTTTTTTTACCAGACGGAAGGCACAAATACTGGGCTGTCTGGTTCAATACCAGACACCTGGCAACCCTATTTATATATGTTAGCAGCCTACTAACCTTGTGGGTCTATGCACATATGGAAAATTAAGTATTGCCAACTAGGAGATTAAAAAAAATCCCCAAAAAAGAACCCCCCCAAAAAAAACTTGGGGGGGAGGGGGAAATGACCTTTTTAAAAATACAAAATTAAGTCTTCAGTTTAAGGAACTTTTGTAGTTCATATTTTCAAGTTTCTCACTAACGCCAGAGGGTCTTTTCTCAGGAACCCATCCCATGCTCACAAGAGTCTTTGCAGCCCTCCCTCAATACTTACCTTGAGCCAATTGCCATTTGCTCTTATTCCATAGATCTCGGTCTCGTTTCTGTCTCCCTGGATGGTCTCAGTGTGGCTGCTCCTTTTGGTCTCTGCCACAGGCTGGCCATCCTCTCCTCTACCTCAAGTCTATAGGAACCAAAAAGAGAAAGCGAACACTTATAAGATAGGCCATCACAGGTGTGCAGAATGGACAGACACACACATCACCTGGATGCTGCTCTCTGGAGTCCAGTGTTCCCTCTAAAATTTCCCATCCAGGAGTGGAGTGAGTTTTGCCTCGTGTGCAAAGATTGAGGTCACGTGTGCTTGTTTGGATGAGTGCCACCATCGCACCCAAATGAACAAATATCTTGCATATATTTTTTAAAACATTCTGAAAGAATACTAAGACAAGCCATAATTAACAAGGGCCATGACTGACTTCATATAAAAACATTTAAATAGAAAGATAACTAATACTGCAATATTTTCAGTAGCCAACTTTCTGGCTGCGTCTAGACTGGCCAGTTTTTGCGGAAAATCATCTGCTTTTC
>JANRFK010001605.1:37379175-37402564 GCA_030068395.1 Apalone spinifera | reverse complement strand
GGAAAAGCAGATGATTTTCCGCAAAAACTGGCCAGTCTAGACGCAGCCTAAGACCACAACACCAAATTGAGCAGTGCGAGAGCTCAGGGTAGAAAGATAATTAATGATCTAATCTGGAAAAGGGCGGGAGCAAATTATGCCAATACATTATAACAATTTACAAACCCAGAGGACAGCCAACTCACAAACTGATGGCCTTCTGAGCCACGAAGTGGTTTACCTTCCACCACCTTCACAGACCTCATTGTGAAGTTAGCCAGGCATATTATGGAGTCCCCTTTTTTGAAGCACCAGGTTTTAATTGCTGTCAGATGCAAAATATTGGATGTGATTGAATGCAATGAGCTGGGTTCCAATATATGGTTAACCACAACTTCCTTAATGAGGAAACGTCATCCAGAGGGTAGCATATTGGACATACATTTAAGAGACCCAGGTTCTATTCTCTGCCACTGATCTGCTTTGTGTCCTAGGAAAAATCACTTCACCATTCTGCACCTTAATTTCTCCTTTATCCATCCTTTCCATTTAGATGATACAGGGCGTCCCTGCTATAAGTTGCCCTGGTATACATCCGTTCCATACTGAAGTCAGTGACGTTGGTAGTAACTGATGCATTATAATAAGTCCTCCCATTTCCCATTCTTAAGTCATGCAAAAAAACCCAATAATCCAATTTGTGCAAACAGAAGTCAGCCATGGGAAACAAATTCCCCACTTTAAGTTGTTTCATTATTAGTCCAATTTTTTTGGAACATGTCTGTGATGGATAGGAGTAGTGCTGGCCAGCACCCGATGACTAAGGGGTTAAACTCAGGTAGCTAGGAAGGGTGTTAGCAGGGAGGTCAGAAGAACCAATGAGAATACAGTGCTGAAATCTGAATTGTATAAGATACTTTCTTTGCGGGGAAGTTAAGCCAGGAGTTGAGAGAGACAGAATGATTTAAAGCCTTGAGCCTCCACTTCAGCATGCTTCGCCTCTGCTTCCTTTTCTAAGCATTTTCATTTCCAATTCCACTTGCTTCATCTGTAGGCAGAACTCTTTTCCTTGGTTAGAGATTTGCCTGCCTTAAGGGTACTCTCCCACCCTTAAGACTGTGGTGGGGGAGGGGAATCCACTGTTCCTTCCCCCTCCTCAGTGTACAAATCTTCTCCAGGGGTGGATGTCTTGCCCTGATCTGAGGCTATTTTCACCTGAGGGTGTCACTTAGGGGGAGTTGGTTGCTCTAGGGCTATTCTACCCGCAAAAGCATGCACTGGGCTACTTCCCTGCCCTATTCTAGCCTAGCTATCCAGTTGCCCCGAAAGCTAGAAAAAAAAACCAAAACACTGTTTGGTTTGGACTCTCTGGCTATGCAGATTTAATCTGTGCTTTTCCACCCTCAGGCAGCAAAAGAGAAAAAAAATCCCAAAACTTCCAAACAGCAAAACAGAGGGGAAAACATTCATCCTTTTAAAATCCTGATGTCTGTCTGTGTTCCTGGTTCAAAATGATCCCACTGCTCTGCCACCATGTCAGGGCTAATACACGCTCTGGCACTCCAAGTGCGGAAGATGGGGGTTCACAAGACACCTTAAAAATACCTTGCCTCAACAGCAGGGGAAGGGAACCTTTTTTGGATCAGGGGCCACTGACCCACAGCAAAATCAGTAGGGGGCTGTGCACAAGTGAGAAACAAAAAAGAAAACCAACCCTCACTGATGTGGCTCCCCAACTAAGAAGGAGAAAGACACTCTTCACACCATCGTGGTCTCCCCAATACTGGGGGGGAGCTCCAAGCCTCAGGGGCTGGATCCAGGAAAACTGGGGGCCACATTCGGCCCCTGGGCCTGAGGTTCCCCACCCGCTTTACAGGCTCTGCTTACAAAAACTCCCCAGAGTCACAGATTTACTGGCTTTGAGGGGTAGTTGCCACCATCAAGTGATTTACCCTAAAAAAACAGGAGGGAACACTTGAATTCGTTCCCCAGGGGTACCCAAACTCTTTTGCCCCAAAAGAGCTTGAAAAAAGAAAAGAGGAAAAACAAGCTGCAGTCTGTGGTAGCTGACCGCTCAGTCTAGGCAGGCAGACATGCACATACTGATCCCTGTTCCTTCCCAGGACACAAGAATCAAATCATCACCTTAAAAAGGTGATTTTTATTAACCAAACAAAAGATATACTTGATAAAGCAGACTTGATTGCTAGGTGTTACAGAGCAATTAAGTAAAACAAATTAAAACAGAGAGAAAATCTTTGGGAACAACTCTTAGATAGCGAATGGGGAGGCGAAGCATAGGTTCACACGGAGCAGTTCAAACCGAACCACAAAAATAAAGAAAAATATTCTGATCACAAATAGATCCACTTTTCCCCTTTATTGACTCATGATCAGGGCTTGACAAACAGCTGCAAAATCTGCTCGCCAGCCCTGCACTGCGCATGCGCAAGACCTGCATTGCGCATGCCGCCGGTGAACAGGGCGATCGGCTGAAATCTACTCACCACGGGCGAGTAGATTCAGTGATTTGTCGAGCCTGGCTCATGATCCTTCCTGGTTCAGTCCACTTCCATGCCCTGAATTCTTTGGAGACATGGTAGTCCTGTCTGGGTTTAAATCATTCTGTATCTCTTAACTTCCCCATACAAAGAAAGCAGACAGGGTATCTTATGCAATTCATATTTCAGCACTGTATTCCCATTGGTTCTTTTGGCCCCTGACAACACCCTTGCTAGCTTCCTTAACCCGTTAGTCACTGGGTACTAGCCAACACTCCTCCTATCCATCACAGTATCTTGGACTTATAGTGAGGATGGCCTGTAAACTCTTTGGGGGAGGGACTGTCTGTTACAGGATATCTAGCATCTTGCATGTTGGGGCAATACCAGTAATAATCCCTGTGGCTTGGATTGGGTTGTCACCTTTGTTGTGTGCTTGCTCACTTTTGGTGAATAAGGCAACTCATAAAACTCTCTTCCAATGGGCGTTACAAGGGCTCAACACTTGACAGGATCAGCTTTGTAATAATACTTAATCTATCCCCCTCTTGCCTCTCCTTAGGTCAACAGATCTCAATTTACATATGCAAAATTCACTAACTGGGGCTGTAACAGTTTGAGCAAAAAGGGGGAAAAAACAATGGAATGCAAAGTGGGGGACTTTGGGCTGCTTCAATTTACCAACCCATATCTGAACTCAGAAGGGAAGAGAATTAAATATATATGATGGTGGAGCACACCATACATGTCCCAGGACAAGCATGTCCATCTGGAAACCTGCACCTACACTGCAGAGACTCTGAGTGGTGAGAAATAGCTCAAAGGGCAGGGAACCCCTTTAGACATCTCTGTAAGTAAGTGCACTCTGAGAGTGATCTCTGGATTCCTGCTTGATCAAATACATAGAAGCAGTAACAGTTCAGTGTGGGAGCCTGCTTGCATCAACTTGCGCGATCTGGTGGCTTGTTAATCGAGCAACCATGAGATGCCAAGCTCGTTGACTAGCAGAAGCACCTTAATAGGGGAAATGTATGGGGAGGGAAGTGGAACAAGGAATCATTCCAGTGGCTACAGGAGCAGCTCTAGAAATATTGGCACCTAAGCAAAAGAAGGCTTTACTTTCCTGTCCCTTCCTGCCAATCCAGCTCTACAGATCACCTTCTCCAGTGCAGTCTCTTTTTTTTAGATTTTTCCTCTGGACTAGGCCCTCTTTGTTTCCAAACATGCCTCAGGACTCTGCACTTAGCAGTAGTGTTATTTCCAACAAGGCTCTGGGGCTCCAGGCCTCAGGAAAGGAGAGGGTACCCATCACTATACAACTGCACAGAAGCAGTTCTAGGAATTCATCAGCTAAAGAAGAGCATTTTGAGAGACCAACATCTTGGGGGTGAACCCTGAGGTTCCAGGTCTAGCCCAGCAGTACCTTAGAGCTACCTAATTTATGCCCATAGATGCCGTATGAATGAGTATCCCAGAATGGGGACTAGTATAACTGTTAGTCCTTGCAGATTTCCTGGTAATGGTCAGAGTTTTCCAATGTCCCCACTGGATAGACTGAACTTGTCAAAAAGAACTCTGGCTGCCTACCCAGTGGTTTTGGCAAGTTGAGGGACCTGCCAATAGTGCAATTAGCAACCAAAGCTACTGCTTAACCAAGGTAGCAACTCCCCAATCATGCCCTCCCCCCCAGTAACTGAGAAAGAGAACCGAGGGAAGGAGAAACCAATGGAGCAGGAAGTTGCAAAATGTCATCCTAAAGGGAGATCATTTAAAGCTTACAAAACTTTATGGCAACAAAAGTTTATAATAAAAAAGTGGCTATTAAATCAGTTAATTCATGTCCATTACAAATGAAGAAAGCTGTGACAATACATATTCATTAGAAATTATTAAACCATTTCATTACTGAGCTGCAGTTTGAGCAGTTGTGGGTCATCTCCACTCCTTGGTAGAAAGACTGTGTGGAAAAGCTGGCCTCTTACTCTGGACCAGACTTGAATGACTCATGTGTAATAGAGAATTTATTCAATAAGCTTAGTGCTAATTTGTTTGAATGCATTTCCCCCAGGTTTATTCATCATGCCACAAACAACCCATTTTGACAAATTTGTTACATAGAAGCCCGGTGTTTGGTCAAATAAACCACATGGTGTTGTTTCTATTCCCTGACTGAATAAGTATAATCTTATCAGGTTTCTAGTGCAAATGCTTACAGAAAGTGACTTGAAGGTGCATTTTTGCAAGTGTTAGAATGTGGGAGTTTAAGGAACACTTTCCACAAGCACCCTTGTTTCCAAAACATGATTCTGCATGTACACAGGGAGCGATCGTGAGAAAGAGGCTTATACAACCAAAGCCAATTTGAATGGAAAAGTTTTGCAACATTTGCTAAGATCTATTCAGGACCTTGTTCAGCTTTGTGGTCAGCTCCTTGCCTCACATCCACACCAGGCAGATATTTCTTTAGTTTTCTTACATTTTTAGGGCCACCTGCAGAAGAGTGGAGGAATTACAATTGTGCATGTGGTGCAGTTGTGCCAGGCCCCAAAAGGTTATGGGACTGCATTTAAAGAAGATGCTGGGGGAGAGCAAGGCCATTGCCTTCCCTCTCCTGGGAAAGCCCCTGGGTCCTGGGGGGAGCAACCAGTAAGGTTGTGTGACAAAGACATGAAGGTATTGTAGTGTGGGAGACATGTGAGAGATGGAGGGGGAGTACACTGCCCCACTCCACATGCTCAACAGGGTAAAAGCATCAGCTGCTTTATAGGGCTGGGAAAGTGGGGAAACTAGAGGGGCTAGGCAAGAACTGGGTGGAGCTGTGGGCTGGATTGGAATTGTTGAAGGGGGAATGGGTCAGAATGGAGCTTGGGGTGTATGGCTCAGAGATGGGAGGATGGAAGGGGTTTGGAACAGAGCTGGAGGGAACCAAGAAGGAAACTGGGTGGGGACAGGGGCTTGAAACAAAGTGGAGTGGCAAGGAAGCTAAAAGGGCCTGGAGAAGTCATTGGATTAGCACTGGGGGAACTGAGGGCTGGAATGAAGCAGTCTGGAAGAAGGTTGGGAAAAGCTATGGGAACTGCATCAGCCTGGAGAGAAATGAGGGGTACTATGGAGGGAGCTGGGAGTCTCTAAAGGGGCATGAGGGACCTGGGGCTGTAGGAGGGCTGGATTGGGGTTAAGGGAGAGCTCGTGCACAGGGGGGTGTACTGGGCCTGTGGGGGAGCTGGAGAAGGCAGATTTCAGACTTGGGAAGGGGGCCCTTACCTTTTTTGGCACCATGGACTTCTGGAACTTACTTATGCCATTACAGCAGGGATCTCCTGGCTATCTCATGCAGCACAGTCTGTGTTCAGCACATGAGAAAGCCCAGAGATCTAGGATCCTGTATGCCCTGCCTGCTGTAGTGTCTGATACCAAATGCATGTGGGGAGCGGCATTGGATGTCACAGAGTCCAAGGGCACCAATCCCAGCTGGTAAAAAAGATTCCATGACAAGCCCTGCCAACATTGGTTTCACCTAATCAGCAGCTGTTATCTATTGCTTCATTCCAAAACCAGGGTGTCTATTAACTCCTAGCCTAAAAGGGCCTTGGGGCAGGAACAAGGTCTAATTTGCAAAGTGCCATGTCCATGTAATATAACAGCTTCTTATAACAGGAAATGGGCAGATTGCTGCTGAGCAATGCAAGTCACTCCTTCCTTGCTTAGGCTGTGCATTGCCTCCTACAGTGATCCTGGTCCTGACAGCCCTGTATCACAAAAATGAGCCACAAATGAGGATACCCATGGATATAAAGCAGATATCTATGGATTTGCAGGGCTATAGAAATTAGGATTGATGGTGTTTCACTATAGGAACCTTCTAATTGCTATGCTCAGCACCCAGAGCTGTCCCATCCATGAGTTGGTTCGGGGCAAATGCCCCAGGCCTTGTGCTTTTGGGCCCCCACAGCAGCTGCCTCAATTGTCCTATGGACAGGACCCACGGGATGACCCAGGGGCCTGGCACGGGGCAGCAGCAAGGGTCACCTTCTCCTGCTTCACACTCACCGTGTAGGTAGGAGCTGGCCCCAGCAGCCCTGGTGCACTCCACTTCGCCACCCTCTCCTGACCCGCTGTACTTGGCTTCTCTGCAGCAGCAAGAAGCACAGTGCCTGGCTCCCTGGGTCATCACGTGGGTCATAGTGAAGCTGAGCACAGCAACTCAGGAGAAGGTGGTGGGGCAGAGCAGACTGCTGGGCCTCTCGGGCTCCTGCGGCTGTGGTGAGTGTAAGAGAGGTGGGACAACCCCTCCCCACCCCATGCTCCAGTAACCCCCAAGCTTGTGTTGTACATGGGAAGGAGTGAGACATAAGTGGAGCAGGAATGGGGCTGGGGAAGGACAGGAGTGGGGCAAGGTGGGGGTGGATCCTGTGGCAGGGGTGTTGTCCCAGGCCCCCCTAAGGATAGCCCTGTCAGCATCTTTCCCTTAGGACCAGTCCCTGGCTGAGGTCAGGGATAAAGCAGGCAGTGTAGAAAGTACTGATGCTTCTGGGAGGACTTGTGAGATGAGACATGGAGTGGTCATTGCCTTGCCTCTTTCTGCTGGAGTCTGGGAGATGGCTTTTGATGCCGGATGAGCTACAGTGATGTTAGGTCCTGGGGCTACTTGTCCTGCATTGCAGACTCCATTTCCCACACCACAGGAGCTAGATGCACTCTGGCTGATTGCAATGGGACAGGAGACTGTCAAGGTACCCACAGACTGCAATCCAGCCTCAAGATATGAAGGAGTGACCCTCCTGATGCCTTCCCTACAGAATCCCAATCTCTTCATCCCAGGCTTCCTCTCCCAATCCTAGGAAGCAACCTGCTCCTCTCTCCAGCCCCGAAGCTCCACCCAGCTGGTTGCACTGCTTTCGACTTGGTTCCTGGAGGAGAAGGGAGGATAGGCAAACAGTGACTGAGCAGGAAGGGGTGACATTTCTCCAAAGCAGTAAACTCAGGGTCTAGACTGCAGGGTTTTCGGTATCCTGGAAAAATTCCACCGCGTCCAGGGAACGCATTTACTCTGTGCTCTTTCAGGGAGCCCTGTATACCTCGTTCTATGTATACTGGCCCGATGGGGCCAAATGGCGGAAAAGCCTATTCTGGAAAGCAATCGGAAAAAGCGATGCAAATTGCGGAACGCTATTTATGTAGCTTTTTCCAAAAAAAGCTATAGTGTAGACCTAGCCTCCGTCTCTTGGTAGTGCTTATGGGATGGGATGGGATGTGTGCGCGTACATGGAGTTGCGCATGGGCTTCCTTCAGCCTCCCTGAAAACAGGAAATGGAGCAGAAATGCACTGGCATGGGAAGGAGCAGTGATGGGGCTTTCTCCAGCCCTATCCTCCTCGCTGCCCAAACAAACCAAACATAAAGAGATTACCCAGAAGTCTAAAGAGCCCAGCTGCTGAGAACTGCTTTGGGCTGTGGACAGTACAGCTCAGCTGGTCTTTCATGTCTCAAGCCCCGCTGCCCCCACTAATTGCAGTACAAGGGATGCTTTCTAAAGTAACCAGGGGCTGCTTAGATGCTAGGACCATGGCCACCTCCTGATGGATAAGGAAGTAAGCGGACCCTGCTGCCATTGTCTGCCATAGGGAGATGTAGAGGGTTCCTTGGAGTCAAGGCCCAGCAGCAGGTCAAAGTAGGAGCTGCCTGGGAAAGCCTGCCTCAGAGTTGCAAGTGGTCTGGAGGGAAAAGTAGCAAGAAGGGAACAGTCAGGATCTAGGGTGACCTGCTGCCCAGAATTGAGCAAGACAGCCCTGAAATGCAGAGTTCAAGCCCTAGTACTGGGCTGAATGGCTCTGGGACGTCATCTGTCCTGGAGTCCCAGTAGTGCTGCTCCATCCTTGCCTGAAGCTGAGGCAGCACCAGGCAGGGGCTGGAAGAGCTGTTGAGATAGGCCTTAGGTTCACCCAATCAGAAGGCCCTGCCCCCGCTCCTCCTCCTCCTCCTCCTCCCCACTCTGCAGTGGCCAGGATGGACAGTGGTAATACCCACTCAGGGAGTCCAGGATGCTGTGAAGAGACCTAAACCCTTTAACTGCCCTGTTGCATGCCCCAGAGGGGTGGAGACCCAGCCCGGGGGCTGTTCTTGGGCACCCTGGTCCCTGACCCAGGGCAGTTGGAGGGTCCAGGGCTCCCCACAGCAGCCTCAGCTCTGGCTTCTGGCCTGCCTAGGAGGAAGAGGAGCCGGGGGGGGGGGGGATTAAATGGATTCCATTTTTACATTTTGAAAAGGTGGTCACCCTAATACAGTGGTCCCCACATTTTTTTGGTCACATCCTCCCCCTTACCCAGTCCAAGCTCCCCATGGGGTGGGTGAGTGAGTGGGGCAGGATGGCAGAGGGAGAGCCATTTCACAGGGGCAGAGGGCAAAGTAGGGCAGGACAGAGGAGGGGAACCATGCTCCAGGGATAGGGGGTGAGTGGGGAGGGCTGGGAGTGGGGGAGCTGTGCCCAGGGAACAGGAGGTGAGTGGGGCAGGATGGGGAGCCATGACTTTGGGTTGGACTGGGAGGGGGAGGGGGAGTTGTGTTCCACGGGGTGGGGGCTTAGTGGGATAGGATGGGAAAGCTGATTGTCCCTCTTGGCTGGAGCAGTTTCTGAGTGCTCCTCCTCACTCCAGGAGCATCTGCTTCTCTTCCTTTCCACACCCTTCCCATAACCTGGCAAATCTAAGCTGGGGCCAGAGGCTGCAGCTGGGGCTGGATGCTGAGCAGGGTGAGAGCTGAGCTTGGGACAAGAGTTAGGCTGAATGGCTCTGTACCCCCCTGTGGGCATGCCCCACAGTTTGGGGCCCACTCCCCTAGTAGGATCCCAGGCCAGTCTGACCGATGTGCTGCTAGCCTGCCTTTGCCTCTATCCTAGAACTGAGCTGGCCTCAAGCTGGTCCTGGGGAAAGATGCTGCTACACATCAAGCACAGCAGGACACCACAGCTTTCTCCCCACTCTTCCAGGCTGCAGCTTGAGAAGGGAGATAGTTGAAGGAGGATGGGGGCTGCTCTAGTTTCCCAGCTCTCACATTAAACCTATACTCCAATAAACATATGTGGATTGGATACAAAGCCACACCAGCTTCACACTGGAAGAGAAATGGAGCTTGGCAGAGGGCTGCCCCATAGGCCCTCCCAACCCTGCGCATTCCAGAACCTACCTTACCACAAGACTGAAGCAAGCTAGCATGCGAAGGTTGCAGGCTGTTCTGAGAAGAACATCTTATTAACAAAATGAAAACGGCAGAAGGTGACCGTCCATCTCAGATCACTGGACCATGGGGAGATTGGGTTTTCAGAGGACTGGGTGGGGAGCTGGGTTTTGTTAGTATCAAGAAATTTGCTCACAGATCCATGCTTTCAATGAAGACAAGACAATCACGGTCAACATACTAGCTCCACCTTCTGGAGCAGAAGGCACCTGGCCTGCCAAAAGCCTCAGAATGGGCCCCGTGCTTCTCTTTCACAGCATTGGTCGATTTATTTTTTTAAACTTCTCCAGTATGGCAGACCCTGCAGTGTCCTGCTGAAGGAATTAAGAGACAGCAAACACATGGCATCAGGTATTCCATTCTTTCTTCTTCAAGTCTCTCTGTCCGTCAGGATTCTTTTAGCTTTCTGGTTCAGATGCCATGGAAACACTGGGTTTGATCATCCAGAACCCAGAATGGAGAGGGTCTCCAATTGGGCTTCTCCCCCAGACACAACACCAATCCCACCCAGAAGGCAGTCAGAAGGAACTTCTAACTGCTGTGACACAAGACCTTGGGCAAAAGCCACATATGGGGGTCCAGCACCAAAAGGAACACCTTTTGGGTCATGAAACAGTGTCATTCCGTCTCAGCTCTCCATTCATGATCATTCATTCACTTTGTTTCATTTGCTCTGATTTTGTTGAGTTTTGTTTGGCTGTATCTTTTAAATTAATTGTTTTTTCAGGACAGACCATTACAAAAAAGCCGAGAGGTGATGAAGGCGTGGAAAATTTACAAATTTTGCAGAGATATTCTTGCATGAAGGTCACATCTTAAGGAACAGACAGATGCCCATTGTTATGGAGATAGCAAATATCTCTATCTAGGTGTCTTCATCCAATGCATTGATGTGATTAATTAATTCTTGATTGCTGTATACATGGTAAGTGGTTTAAATCAACAGCATGGTAAGCATCTCTCCCCAAACATAACAAAAGTAACACAAAATGATAACTCTGGTTAGTTGATCAGTGCTGGATTGGGAGCAAAGGTTGGCCAATCCTTGAGACTCCTTATTCGATCACCATGCAGCCTGGCAGGTGCTGGGAGAAATACTTGAACAACTCCGGAGTGGCACCAGGACAATTGGTCAGCTCCAGCTCCTCCAGGTCTTGAAGTTGGACAAGGCCTGAGAGCCCAGTGGTTGTCAGCAAAGGGCAGCCTGAAACCAGAAGGTGAAAATACCCAGTGAGCAAGGTACTATGATGTACTACCGTCTGAGGTAGACATGGAAGAACTTAGCCATCCCTCTGTGTGCGGTGGGGGTTGGATAGCTATCAGTCTAACCTATCTCTAAATACCGGCTGCAAAATAGAGAACAATGCCACCAGGCTCCATCACTTGTCCCTTACATGTTGGCCCTGTCACTTGCTACAATCATCTCGGAGTATCTCTCTAAATTAATTTCCTGCTATCACAGGGACTTCAGGCACTGGTGAACCTCAGTCTCTCCTATTCTCTGACTTGGCACACTATAGGTTGGTCTCCTGAGTGTTCCAATGATTTGATATAATGCTGATTGCTGTAACTGGTGTGAGGATACTAAAGTGGCCTATGAAGGACTGGAGGGTGGGACAAGATGATCTGTTGGTTCTTTCTGGTCTTTAACTTAACTGCAAAAAAAACCTCACAGCAGTGAGTCCCAGAGTTCGGGTCATTGGATTTGGGCTTGCAGGGCTTGTACTACACAGCTAAAAATAGCTGTGTGGATATTTGGACTAGGGATGGTGTCTGGACTTCAAGATCCTCCACCCTTCTTGGGTTTCAGCCCCTCCAGACTGAGCTTGAACATATATTTAACTATTAGCCCCACAGCGTTAAGCCCTGTGAGCCCAAGTCAGCTGACCCAGATTTTGAGAAATGATATTGCATGTCTTTGTTTTAGTGTAGAAATATCCTAAAACAGCAGAAATATCTGTGGGGGGAGAGCACCTGGATCTCTGGAGAAGGGGAGAGCTGCTGTAGCATACTCTTCTATCTACAGGTAGTAGGACCAATCCACTGAATTAGACCTCCACAGCAGCACTGCATCCGTCCACTACAGGACACAAGGCCTGGATCTGATCTCCTTTGTTCGAGCATAATTTTGAGAACATTAAAGGAATCATTCCTGATTTACTTCACTGTAAATAGCACAAAGACCATTTGTCCTCAAGCCTCGTTTAGAAACCCGTAAACATAAAGTGACTAACATAAAACTATTTGTGCTATTTTCTGATCCAATCATCAGGGTTTGAGTGATGCTCAAAAGTGCTGCTGCTACTTTGCTTCACTGGGAAACATGTTTTTCTTACAGAAACGCGCAGAGGAAACAGTAAGAACCATGGGCTATGTCTACACTGCGCATTGTTGCGCAAGAAGAGATGCAAATGAGGCGCGGCGATGAAAATCACCGTGCCTCATTTGCATACCTAATGAGCCACCATTTTTACAGAAGGGGCTTTTGCACAAGAAGGAGCTGTCTACACTGCTCTTTCTTGCACAAAAAACTCTTGTGCAGGAGCCATTCTGCCGCTTATTTTCAGGAAGAACGGTGCCTGCGCAAGAGGGAGTTTTTGCACAAGAAGGAACAGTGGAGACAGCTCCTTCATGCGCAAAAGCCCCTTCTGCAAAAATGGCGTCTCATTAGGTACGCAAATGAGGTGCAGCGATATTCATTGCCGCGCCTCATTTGCATATCTTATTGCGCAACAGTGCACAGTGTAGATGTAGCCCATGGAATATGAATAGCTTTGCTAAGAGCATAACAATAGTTCCATGATCATAACTTGCAAGTACCCTCTTGATGGCAGCCAGTCCTCCTTTTAGACCCAAATCTACCATTATCTCACGCTAAACAGGTGAGCTGACCTCATACAATGGTTATTGTAACTGACTCATGAATGTGAGATGTAAACACATATTGTTGTGCCGAAGAAACTGACCTGAGGTCTTCCCTAGATTCTGAACACCATTATACCAATGTGAGTCTTTAACTTATGCTGTCCTCCATATCTAGGTCCTGGGCAGGTTTGAGTGGTATCTCTGGTGGCACAGCAGAGCAAATGAGGATATAAATCCATTAAAAGGGCTCAAATGACATAAACTATGAATAGATGGGAGGACAGGTCACTGCATCATGGTGTTGACACCAAAAATGTCACATTCACATGACACTCACTATCGGGGGAACAAGCTTACACAAGGCTGTACCAGTAAGTTATTGGGTGGGTGGACTAGGTGACTTCTTGGGGGCCTTTCCAATCCTATTGATTTATGGCCAATGAGAATCTTTAAAATCTATGTGATGGGTCTGTTCAGGCATGTGCATGTGCTCAACACTTCTGACATCCATCAGTGTAACATGTCAGTGAAGGAAAAGGCCAGTGATGGAGCATGGCAAACACTGTTAATTCACATTGTTGCCTCCATTCTAGTCAAACACTTCCAGGCAACTCAGAACTCTTTTGAAGAAACAGGACTCTGATTCAAGCTGCTTAGAAAGATGGTGGCTCAGCCCTGTGTGACGCTGACATGAACTGTAGCAAAGAGCAACTGTGAAGATCCTAGCATGGAATTTGTCCCCGAGAGGCTGATTTTCAGAAGTGTTGAGCACTTTTTCACCTATCATCAGAAGTGCATCAGTCTGCACTTCTGACAGCCAGGGTCCATGAGTTCAGAGAGAGGTTCGGAGTGCTGCTGTCCAGACTGGGAGATGGGGCTTATTTAGTCTGCAGAAGAGACGCGTCAGAAGGATTTGATGACAGCCTTCAACTTCCTGAAGGGAGGTTCCAAAGAAAGAGAGGCTGTTCTCAGTAGAGACAGATGGCAGAAAAAGGAGTAATGGTCTCAAGTTACAGTGGGGGAGGTCTAAGTTGCATATTAGGAAAAACTATTTCACTAGGAGGGTGATGAAGCACCGGGATGGGTTACCTAGGGAGGTGGTGGAATCTCCATCCCTAGAGGTTTTTAAGTCTGGGCTTGACAAAGCCCTGGATGGGATGATTTAGTTAGGGTTGGTCCTGCTTTGGGTAGGGGACTGGACTCAATGACATCCTGAGGTCTCTTCCAGCCCTAGAATTTTATGATTCTATAGGCTCTAGCTTGAGGGGACACTGGAGAAAGCAAGAGGGGTGACGGCAATTGACACAGCCAGTAAGGTGACAGCATGGAATATCTGGGTGAAGGAAATCCTCTAGCTATCTGGATTGGCTTCCTCCACTGCTTCCTTTCCTCAACAGAGAAAGCAGATGGTTGGGTCTTCTCCTAACCTGTCTCCTGCAATTACTTTTCACTGGCCAATTTTACGCTTCACTAAGGCTATGTCTACACTACAAGGTAACCGGCAGAGCGTCCACACCTCAAGTCCTTTTTCTGCCATCTATCACTACAAAACCAGTGGAGCGTCCACATCTCAAGTGCATTTTTGCACAATAAAAAAATACAGTAAATCGACAGAACAGAGGGCTTTCGCCAGTAGAGTTATTCCTCTCCCCATGAGCAAAAAGCTCTTGCGCAAAAAGGCAAGTGTGGATGCTCCGCAGAGGTTTCTTGAGGAAAACGAGCCTATCCGAAAATGCACAGGTGCTCTGATGGCCATTCTGTTAATGGTAATCAGAGCTTTCTTGCTCAAGAGCGTCCATGCAGGATGGACACTCTCTTGCACAAAAGCACATTGCTTTTGTGATGTGCTTTCGAGGTGTGGACGCGCTTTTGTGCAAGAAGTTTTTGTGGAAGAACTCTTTTGCAAAAAGCTTCTTGTGCAAAAATCCTGCAGTGTAGACAAAGCCTAAGTGTAATTCCAGGCTGGAATAGCATCCTGCCAGTCCACCATTGGGTCATCACTCAGCAACATTCTCCCATGACACCTTAGTGGTGATTCATGAAACTGAAATGGCCAGGACTATCTCTTGTGCCGTGGCCCTGTCCCCAGGCTGATGCCTCCCCATCTTCAGAAACCATTCTATCATCTCCAGAATAAACCAGTGTTTGGATCTCACCAGCAAGAGACAACAGGCGCAAGCTTCTCATGCCCAGGAGATGCTTCAGGCCAAAGTCTTGCACCTAAAATAACAGAAGAGTGAGGAAATTATCCTAGACTGTCAATACAGCACTAAAAGAATGAACTCTACTTTGCTTTTCATTAGCAGCTTTCATTGGAAGATCTCTAAACACTTTGCACAAACCAAAGAATTCAGCCTTCTCTTTCCATTGGGTGAAGGGGAAAATGAGGCATACAGATATTTTATATCTTGACCAAAGTCAAAGCTGAGGTAGACCCCAGATCATAGTTCCCACTAATGTGCACACCTGTATGGCTGTGCACAAAAAATTCTTCCCCCACCCACCTCCTCTTGAGAGTGGTGCAGCAGCACTCGTGCGGCAGGCGGCTGCTCCTGCAGGTGGGGCCAGCTGAGATGGCGTGGTAAGGGAGCCACTGGAATGGGGAGCTGGAACCTACCACAGCCATGTGGGCGAAGCCTGCTCCCGTGGTTGATGCTACCATGTGATGGTGGTGGGGGAGGTTGGGGCCTGTTCTGGCACCTGGGGCTGGGAATGGAATCTTCCGCATGGCGGGGAGGGGGAGGTCTGCTCCAGGGGCAGGGAATGGGACATGCCAAATGGTGGGGGGAAGGGGATCCCGCTCCAGCGGCTGGGAACAGGACATGCTTCGTGGGGGGGGGGGAAGGGGCACGGTTTTGCTGCAGTGGCAAGGACCATCTGTGTGTTAATAAATTGGGTGCTGCAGTGGCACACATCCAAACCAGTGCACATGGCCTAAATATGGGTGCACAAGCCAAAACTCACTCTGCTCATGGTTGGAAAATCTTAGCAGGAACACTGCCCCAGATCCCTTGACACATAGTTCACTGCTCTAACCAATAGTCACCAATACTTGCTAACGTATCAAGCATATAATTGCAATGAGCCATTTTGCTTTGGATCAAATGCTATGTATTCTACAAGCGTCACATGCATCCCCTGGAGATGTTTTTTGGAAAGCTTTATCTACACTTGATAATAATAGTGCTCCTGGCCAAAATCATGTTACTTATCATTGACACAGCATGTTTCATCCATTGATCTCAAAGCACAGTAACTGAGGCAGCCATTGCAGAGAGAAAGCTGAGGAAGGGAAGATTTAATATAGGAACTTGTTCCAGTGGGCTAGTTGGTCCCTTCTGAGGAAATGCCTCAAAGGAGATCTAGCCCTAGCAAGGAGCATGGCTTGCATTATCCTTCTCTGTTCACCAACCTGACAGCACCAGCGGAGATACAGGCTCCTAATTGATGACATGGTGGATAAGTAACTGAGTCCAGTGTCTGTAATCCGCACACACCTGTAGACAGAAGCACAGTGTCATATGAAAGATGCCAGTAGGGAAGGAAAGTGGAGTCCTAACAACTCCACCAAACAATTCATACACCTTGAATTGGCTCCTCTCTGCTAAGCAAGAGGAGAGGGGGCAGACAAATGGACTAGACACTCCCGAGTGGCTTTCAGATATGCAGGCATATGGTGGGGAACAGAAGTCCTTATGTGTTCTAATACCTAGCTAACAGCAAGGTCTTCAGCCTCAGATATCTTCAGTGTCTTGTACTTCTTCCTCTTCCTTCACCTCCCGCACCCCTACCCTCTGCTTTAAAGCAGTGGAAGGCTTAATGAGTCTTTTGCCTCTTACTCACATCATCTGCAACACAGGTCATAGATTACTGAGAGTTACTATCATCTGATGACTGTTTGGTGGCTCTAGGTAAAGTGAGTCACACTCAGAGGTGTCGACATCACAAAAGCTACCACCATAATTGTCAGGCAGCTCAAATGGGCTAGGCATAGAACCTGAACTTTATGCAGGTCTAGAGGGTGTCTATAGAACAATGACCAGGCAGTGTTCCGGGAAGGTTGCACTCATGCCGCTCATGCCCTTCTTAATCTGTGGGGAAAACAGAAAATTCATTCTCACGGTTGTTAGTACAAACCCTTTGGTCTGTGTTAGGATTCCTGGGGGACAAAACCAAAACCAAACCACTAGTCAATTGTAACCATAGTGCTACTGGGCTCTCTATGATTGCCACATAGGGAACCACATGAATCCTCTTTCTCCAGTGCTGAGGAAAAACAGGGTTTTCGGGTGCCATTTCTCCAGGCACTTGAGGGTACCACACAGTGTGAGACAGAACAAGAGGGCCATGCATGAGAAGGAGGGCAAGATCCCCAGGCGGGATGAGTCAGAAAAGCTCACTAATTTTACTGGTGCATGCCAGGTTACACCAGCTGAGGATCAGACCTGAAGAAATTCAGTTCAGAGAGGAACCAAGGCAGGTGCTTTTTGTTGCAGGATGACTGGTGCCTTTAAGGAAAGATAAGGCCACGCATGCCTGTGCCACAATTAGCTGCTTCTCAGCCTGATTTGGCAGGATCTATGAACAATCAGGTGATAACTTCAGGGACAGCTTGGCCTTATGAAAGGACTAAGAGACCTGAGTCTGGTAGCTGAAGCCCTAGGGAGTCACCTGAGCCAGGGACCAAGAATGATACTCCAAGGGAGCCGGCCTGGATTCCCAGTGCTCTCTCCCATAGACAGAAAAACTCTCAAAAGTAACTCAGAGGGTAAGCTGAAAAGAAGCCCCAGTGGGCAGAACTTTTTGTCTGTTGGGATTTTTTTTTGGATGTCTGCTCTCTTGGGAGGGGTTAAGTTTGTCTGGATCTTGACCAGAGAGCTAAGGCACATCCCCAGCACAGACCGTTATGTCTGAGGAGACCCATGTTGAAGCAAGAAATGAAGGCAGCAAGTGCCAATAGTGCCATACTCAGTAGCAGGGGGCATTTTGCAGTACCCATGCCCTATGACAGAACACAGAGCAATAGTCTCAAGTTGCAGTAGGGGAGGCTTAGGTTGGATATTAGGAAAATCTATTTCACTAGAAGAGTGGTGAAGCGCTGCAATGGGTTACTTATGTAAGTGGTGACATTTCCACCCCTAGAGATTTTTACAGCCAGGCATTATAAAGCACTGGCTGGAATGATTTAATTGGCTTTGAGCAGGAGGTTGGACTATGTGACCTTCTCAGGTCTCTTCCAAGCCTAAGCGTCTATGATACTCCAGCATTCTTTACTTGAGCTTCCTTCCTCTATACTTACTAGTCAACACACTCTTCTGAGCCCACTGTCACCTGCACCTCCCTTTGGAGATGAGCTTCTAGAAGCTTTCCATTCAATAGGAAATTCTTTATTTCTTTGAGATACTGGCACTAGGTATTTTCTGTCTTCAGGACTGGCCCATTTCTTCACTTAAGGAAGAAGTTTCCAGGGAACATCACCATACAGCTCTATGCAAGGGGGTCCCATGGCTAGTGGGAGAAGGAAATCACATCAGGTCAGGCCTTCAGCACAGGGCCATTCCTAAACCATCCTGCTTTCACTCCCCAGAAGGGGCCTCCTTCCTGCCTAGGAGACCTGCCACCTTTTCCCCTTTGGCACACAAGAAAGTAACAGAGAATGAGTGGCTCAGAACAGCAGAGATAGTGAGGGGTAGGAATGGTGAAGATGGTGCCTGCAGAAGATGCTAGCAGGATAGGTGGGATGGAAAAGGAGCATGCAGCATGGTGCCTGCTGGAGATTTCTGACATGCCATAAGAGGGAGAACGGAAGAGCAGGGAGGAAGGAGCTTGGTAGCCAAGTTTAGCTGTGCAGGCATCCATCACCATAGCAATTTCAAAGCCAGGTCTTCAGCGGCTGTAAATTAACATGATTCCACTGAACAGCGCTCTAATAACTTATAGCAGCTGTGGATCTGGCCTGTGGGCTTCAAGGATCAATGGGGCTGACAATATTATTCAAGACACTGCTCTCAGCATGTTGCACAATCTGTTTAGCAGAAACAGATCAGTGGGTGCAGAGCAGATGCAAACCCTGCAAACACATAACTCCAGCTAAACTTTTCCCAGGAAATTCAGCAAGTTTAGTTCATTTTCCCCCACCACATCCCATTGCTTTTTCATCATGCTTTTTGCATTGGCATGAACTGATGCACAGGAACACTAGCAGGAAGGCCTGTGAAATATCTGTGGTCTGGTCTGAGAGCTAGGGAAAAAGTCTGTGCTCTTTTTGAGCTTCCTAATCCAGGTCTGCTGGCTCCAGAAGAGGGTCAGAGAAGTTAGGATTGAGCCTTTATGTTTGTGTGGGGCACGGTATCTCTGAACTGAATCTAAAGGGTGTTCTCATCAGTTGTAGAAATTAGCCTGAAGAACAGAGTTCTGGTCCAAATTTCCCAAAAATTGTGGGAGGAAAGCAAGAGCTTGGATCTGGGAATTTGCTTCAGGTCCATCTCCAATCAAGCAGGATGTATGTCCCTGAAATGCTGGCAACAATTTTACCCTGTCCTTTCCTTCTCTCTCTGTTCCCCCTCTCACCAACTTCTATTTACCCTTTCTTTCCATGTCATATATTGACCAGGAGGAAGGCTGTTCCATTTTGAGAAGAAACCATGTTTGGGACCTCAATGCCAGTTTCGGTTCCTAATTTTCCAAATGCTTTCAATATGCCACCCTTGCCCTCAGGTGGGAACTGAGAGATATCATGACCCAAACGCAGCAGTGACATGGTGCATGATGTGACAAGGGAGCACACACGCATTTTTGATCCACAGCTGTTGATTAGTAATTTCTCCCAACAATTTTTGCTGCTAAACAGTGTGTGTGGAGTAGCTTGCTGCTACTCCACTGCCAGTCTCTCCCAGCACCACGTGCTCTAAAGAATGGAGCTGGATCTTGAGCTGTCCTGTCCTCACTTCTCGCATCTATTGGGAGTACTATTGGTGAGATGACACAGCTATTCTAATCCCAGCCCCTTCCAGCAGCAAGCCCTATAGGGAATGGTGAGCAATGCTAGTTGTGCTCCCAGCTGCTCTTGTCTCAGCTCACCAGGCAGGGGTTATTGAAGCTTCTAGATGCCCCCTCCCTGAAGGGATCCTACAAAGGATTCAGCTGCCCACCTACCTGTCAAGTACGAGCTCCTCCAGTTTATGCAGATCACAGGCAATATACTCCAGAGCCATGTCTGTGATTCGAGGGCACCATGACAAATCCAAGCTCCTCAACTTCCGCAGATTCTCAGCCACCAGCTCCACCCCATCATCAGTTACCTTGGAACAGCCAGAGAGGCTCAACACGCTCAGGTTGGGCAAGCTGTGCACCATGTTGACTACCCCATGGTTGGTGATCTCCCAGCAGGAGCTGAGGCGCAGAGTGTGGGTGGTGTAGCCCTGCTTGGCAGTGAAGTAGGCCAAGGCCGTGTCCGTCACATGATAGGCCTGCAAGTTGAGCTCAGTCAGGTTGGGCAGCAGCTGGGAGATGGCAGCGATGGCATCATCAGCCACATTGATGCAGTCGCTGATGCTCAAGGAGGTGATACGAGCATTCAGGCTTGACCACAGGCCCGCTTCTGTGAAGTCATTGCAGCCAGAGAGCTCCAGGCGCACCACACCCTGCATCTGCTCCAGCATCACCTGCCAACAGAGCATGGCACTGGGTAATCTCCCTACCACACTTCACAGATTCATGGTGCTTAAGGCCAGAAAGACCATTGCATTATATGGAAAGCAATAGGCCCCCGAGCATACTCAGGAGGGGTAGGGGTGCCTGTAACATCTCACTTCAGGAAGATCTGTTGGTGGGGACTTATGGTACATATGAGCTCTGGCAACTGTGCCCGTGAAGCTTATAACCACTTGGAGTATTCTAACCCAGTGGTGCGCAACCCAAGGGGGTCACAGTTGTCTTCCCAGGGAGTCACGGCAATTAGATCCGGCCAGCCGGGGGCTGGGCACGGTACTTAGCTCTGGCCAGCTGGTGGCTGGGTCCGGTAGTTGGCAGCCCCTGCGGCGCAGGGGTAGCAGATCAAAAAAGGTCGCACACCACTGCTCTAACCCATGTTGCCTTACACCGGACACACACTTGTGTCCTGTGTGAACTACAAATGAGGCACAACCCCCCCCTCTGGTCTCCACTTAAATGTAGGCCAATATAGCTACGGCACTCAAAGGTATGAAAAACTGCTTAGGGGAATAGTGTTTCTACAGCAGAGTCCCTTCCATTCCAACAACGTCCCCCTCCCCCCCCCCACCTGAGGGTAGCGCCTGGTAGTGCCAAACACCCCCTCTCCCTAGAAACACTTTGTCCACGTGCTCAGCAAGGCTGTCAGCTCCCTTTATCTCATTGTAATTGAAGCTTGTTACAGTGAGAGAGTATGTTGGTAAAAGCACCATGCTCACAGATGTTGCTCCGTTACAGTGAGCTCTGTAGCCCTGTCTACCTTACAGAGTGATGCTGGCATAACTGCAATGACATAACTATGCCACTCTTGTTGCCATAGTGAAGACATGGTCACAAAGCTCACTCCGTCTGAGAAGTATCTGGGAGCATATGAGCATTCCCAGCATTCTCTGTTGCTGTAACAAAAGCTAAGGAAATTCCCGAATGAAAACTCTCTGTTAAGGCAGAGAACACTGAGAGCCCGGACTGGTGGCTGAAAACAAACTTTGTGGGGCCACAGAAAACTTGGCCACACCCATGAAAAGTGGGCATCTGATTAACTAAAATCATGCTGGACCACAGATGTTGCTGGACCAGAGAATGCCGGACTAGAGAGGTTCAACCTGCATTTGAAAGGCAGAGAGAATGGAGGAGATTTGGGGTAACCCAGCTAACCAAGAGTAAGGCCTTTTATCTTTTTGGTTCTTTTGACTGAAGCAGGAGACAGGCTGGATAAGCTAAGAGGTAGCAAGCCTGGACCTGACTGTACAGTATGGGGATGGAGGTGTATGTTGTCAGGTGTATGTTGCCTTCAAAACAACACATAAAAGCCAAATGTTTGATGTACACAACTGAGCCTCCAACATAACATTTCTTCAGCTCCTAGGTCCCTATCCACACTTCATCTAGATGCCACAATCCTCCTTATTCACACTTCCCATGTAGGCTCTAGCTCACCCCCATCCCTATCCACACCCTACATTCTGACCCACAGACTACCCATCCACCACATCGGCCAGAGCATCATCTCTCTCCAGCCTGCCTACAGCCCTGACATGAGGCCTTGTCACACCTTGATCTTCCCATCTAGCCCAATGGCTACACTTTGCTTCATGTGGCCCACCATCTCTGCTCTGCAATCAGTCCCATGTGACTGATAAGAGGAGTCTTTTTTGGCACCTCCAGGAAGTTGTCATATTAATGTCCAACTTCCACCTGTATCTCCCCCTTTAGGTTAGTCAATAAGTCACATAATATAGCCTGAGGGAGCCAGGATGCAGCCAAAGAATCTCCTCTTCCTCTTCTTGGGTCCCACACATTGCTCTGACAGCCTCCACCCATCACTAGGGGGTACCGGCTTATAAATCTGGGGAACTCTTTCAAGCTTGGCACTCAAATCCCAAGGTGTACCCACTTATAATCCACCCTGACACCCTTCTGATGGGTGGCGGAGATTCCCTGCCCTGTAGCTGATAAAAGCTGGAAGACTGGGAATGGGCTTTATCAGCACATAGCTAGGGTAGGCTCTGCTAGTATAGATACACACAAGAGGGTGGACTTTCTGCTCATGAAGCATTGATGAGGACTGGCTGGAAAGACAAGGGGAAAATGGGGCCAGGCTATACCTCTCATGTGTGTGTAATAGCAGTATATAGGAAGAGGATAGTATCCCTTTAAATAGTTGTGAGCCTTCTTGTGGTGCTCACTGTGCTCTGTTTTAGAAACCAGCCAGAGCAGCAGGATGGACATAGCTAGGCTTGGTGTGCTTGTATATGGTTATTTGGAATCCATATAACCATGTAGCCCTGTGATTTTGTTATATTATCATTGTTCTGTAAAAAGCAAAAGAGAAAACAGGGTCAGGCTGGAAACTTCGAAAAATTGCTCCATTGGTGCAAGAACTGGGCTAAAACTCTGGGTTCTACTCCAAGTTCATACCCTGGCCTTTTTTATGGCTCCTGGGCAAGTCACTTAATCTTTCTATGTCTCAGATCATAGAAGGTAATACTTGCCTTCTTTGCACAATGTTTCGGAATCTGGGGTTGAAAAGTCCTGCAGTTAAGTAGCAATATTATTATGGCCAAAATATTTTAAAGGGCAATGGAGTAAAGAGCCTTTACTCTGCCTATCAAAGGGTTGTGCATGGGGATACATTTGGCTTGGAATGCATCAAGGAAGTGGAGGAAAATATGGGGAATCATAGGCTATGTCTACAGTACAAGGTTTTTTTGTGAGAAAACAGCAGTTTTTGCACAAAAAAACAGCAGAGCGTCCACATCTCAAGTGCGTTTTGGCACACACACAAAAATACAGTAAATCGACAAGACAGAGGGCTTTTGCCGGTAGAGTTATTCCTCTCCACATAAGGAATAACTCCTTTTTGCACTATAGCTCTTGCGCCAAAAGGCACATGTGGATGCTCCGCAGGGGTTTCTTGTGCAAAAAGAGCCTATCTGAAACAGCATAGTTGTTCTGATAGCCATTCTGTTAATGGCAATCAGCGCTTTCTTGCACAAAAGCATTCATGCAGTGTGGATACTCTCTTGTGCAAAAGTACATCACTTTTGTGATGCGCTTTTGAGGTGTGGACACGCTTTTGTGCAAGAAGTTTTTGTGGAAGAT
>JANRFK010001605.1:37308553-37336119 GCA_030068395.1 Apalone spinifera | reverse complement strand
TTGAACCAAACAGTCCAGTATTTGAGCTTTCTGTTTGGGAAACAAATTGAGAAACATAAATGAGAGAATAGAAATGTCCGGTATTTTCTAAGTAAGATGGGATGTCGATTGTGATGTATGTCAAGTGTGTCTGGTATTTTTGTTGAAACCATCTGGCAACTGTAGGGATGGGGAGACAGAGATGAAGCAAGCTGAAGACCCACATTGTTTTCTTCCCCTGCTTTCTACAGAATTTCCATAAGGCAGGAACCCTCTGTTTGATTCCCCCATCCTTCAGTGGAAAAGTCACCTGCCTCTTCAGCATCTCAGCCTCTATAAATCATTAGCACTATAAAACATCACCAGGAAGGCCCAGGCTCTTAAAAGTCCCCTGTCTTTGCTGATGGGCCAACAGCCCAGTCTGGCTTGTCCATTGTAGTACCTGAAGTGTCAGCAGTGGAAGTCACCCAAAGGATCATATATGAAATAAAGCTCCACAGGTCAATATCTCTAACTTTAGACACAAACATGACGTAGGCATACAAATGGTATCATCATATCATAATCTCTCCAATGGCGCCTTACATGACTTATCTTGCATAAATCATCTCAGTAATGGAATATTCATATCATAAGCACATTTTCATAAATATGGAACATAATGTCACACTCGGCTGTGCTGAATTTCATCTTGTTGATATCAAGCCAATTCTCAAGGTCATTTTGAATATTAATCCTATTTTCCTAAATGGAGATCTACCTATCTCATAGAACTAGAAGGGACCTTGAGAGGTCATGGAGTCCAGTCCCCTGCCCTCTTAGCAGGACCAAGTACCATCCCTGACAGATTTGCCCCAGATCTCCCCCTCCCCAAGAATTGGGCTCATAATACTGGGTTTAGCAGGCCAATGCTCAAACCACTGAGCTATCTCTCACCCCAACTTCTGCCAGCCTGATGTTACCTGGAAATTTTATAGGCATTCTCTCTACTCCATTATTTAAGTTATTTAAGAAAATACTGACTAGTAATACCAGGCACCTGACTGAGGTGTGTGGGGACTCCAGTAGATATATCCCTCCAGTTTGTGAGCAATCCATTGATCATTATGCTTCAAGTATGGTCTTTCAACTAGTTGTGCACTCACTTTATAGTAAGACTTGTTTTTAAAGTATAGACTTGTTTTTAAAGTTACAGATCAACACAGCTACCGCTCTGAGACTTCTTTGGAAAAGACAAGCAAATTACTTGTTAGTCTGAGGTTTTTAAAGGGATACTGACAAGGCTGACTGGACCAAAGTATAACCTACCTCTCTGTCTCTTTGTGGATTCCATGCAATAATTTATAATTAATAGTTAGCACATATCCTCTATAGGCAGATGCTGTGTTTCAGTTTGCTCCCCAGGCACTAATGAACAAAGATGTGCAACACTCCTGTGAAGTGGGGGGGGAGTGGGGATGCAGGATTATTCCTATACTACAGATGGGAAAACCAAGGCACAAATCAATTAAGTGACTGTGTCAAAACCAGGAATAGAATTAATGTCTCCTGTGACTTAACCACAAAATCATCCTTCTTCCTTGGCCTTTTTCAGTCAAAAATCAAATGCTTTTCTCCTACTATGCACATGCATGCATACACACAGAGAAAGAGCAGTTCCATGAGAAACTCAAGAGAAAACCTGCAATAAATCAATTGTTTGTATCTGACAGAAGAAACAACACTCTAGGCCAGATCCTGAGCTAACCTAAAAAAGTGAAGCGCCACCACAGTCCATGTGTGTGAAGTCAATGGAGCTATGCAGATTTACACCAGCTGAGGTTCTGCCCCCCCATTTGGAAATTGATTCCAATTTCAAGCTACCAGACTGGTTCCCCTCTGCCCAAGTGAAGGTAGAAAGGATAGAATGATACAAATATTTCTGAACTGTGTCCATCTCATGACTCCACTTCATATTTCAGAGCAAGCAGTTCCAATCTCTTGTGGATCTCCTGAAAAAAGTTACTATTTTACATCTCTTCACTGGAATCATTTAGAAGTCCAGCAGTGCTACAGATGCCAACACTGAAGTCAGCAGACTGGGTTCCACTCTGGTACTCTAACAAGACAGCAATGTTCACAAAATATATGGCAGAACACAGCTGCCATATTCCTGATGTTTCTAGATAGTCTGCAGTGAGTGGTTTTAGACAGGTGATACATTTATAGGTAGAGGAGGAGCATGATGGAGTAACTGAATTGTGCTGAATTGTGAATAAGCCCATGGGAGGAGACGTGGGCTAAAGGCTAAACCCTGGACTGGAGTCCCAGAGATGTGGGTTCTAATCCTGGCTCAACTGGACAAATTTCTCCTCTCTACTGTGTGTCTCTATTGCAGATTTGTCACTGGTGGATGGGACCTGAGTACTATGGCAGTACAGATAATGGTAACTGACAAGATTCATTTGCTAATCCTTCCAGAATCCCTGTGGAGCTAAATATTATTGTCCCGGTTCTGCTGATAGGTAAATTGAGTCACTGAGGGCTCAGTTAAACAATGGACAATGAAGATACACTAGCATCAATCAGCTCTCTGCTTCACAGGACTGGTCCATTTAGCCCTAACTTTACTATTCCCATGCTGAATCAGCTTGTCTACCCTGACCTACAGAGACCCTCTCCTTCTCTGGCACAGAAGCTTACGCAGACACATTGCTTCCCACCACTCAGTCAGTGGGCAGAGGAGAGGTGGCCAAAGCGCTGAAAGAAAGCATAATCAGTCTTGAGGTAGGAGGCCAAATTAATCCCTGACGTAACTCCTCCAATTTCAGTTACTGTCACAGTAAATTTCAGACCCATCAAATTACCAAGGGACCAGCTATCAGAGGAAAGCTGTGAGGGAAAATAATGAAAAATGAATGCTGATGAGATGCCCACTCACTCTAAAGCAACATCCCTCACCCTCCTTGACAAGAAGAAAAGATTTACACCAACAGTCCAAGAATGGGCACTTGGCTAGTCCTTCTTATGCCCCACAGCAGAGCTTGTGTGCTCAGCTGGGAAGTCAGCAGTAGGAGCTTCCCCACAGCAGCACCAAGGCCTTGTAATGGCTCTTAGAATGCCAGCAGCATGAGCTATGACAAAGCAGCCTGCAGTCAGTGTCTGCTACCTCTCACCAGCAGAGAATACCCAGCAGCAGCTCCTGAGATTTCCTCATGACCCAGCAGTACACTGGCGGAGTCTGCATTGGTTCCAAAAGGCATACTGCCTCATCCTCTCCAATGCACGCCCTGGGCATCTCGATCCCCAAAACTCAACTGCACAGCCTTAGAACACCAGCAGTCCTACACAATAGGGAAAAACATCCCTGGGGCTCAGATTCCAGTATCAGAATCCAGCAGATGCTACCCTCTCAGGGTGCAGCAGGACCCAAACACCCCTGGATTTCCATTGGCAAAGCATACAGGTGAATGCCTCTAGGATGGCATGGCAAGATCAAGATGCCTCTGCTGGAATTGCCTGTTGATTTGAGAGGCCCTCCAACTCACTCCACTCCTTGCTGTAGACACACTGTGCTTCTGAAGGTTGGAGATGTGTGGATTGGAAGGTGAGGGTCTAGGGACACTAACTTACCTGCACACACATTACACCACGGGGTATGGGGAGGGGATGACCTAGGATATTGCTGATAACGATTAGAATTAATTAAGTACTCAGGTTATTCAAAGCCTTTACAAGAATAAACTGATTGATCCTCATCCATGGCAGAAAGAAGCTAGCAACATCCTGGTTCCATGGAGGGGAAAGATGCTAAAGCACAGAAGAAATGATCTAGGGAACTGAGTTCCTGACTCTCTCCATGGTGGCCTGAGCCAAGTCACCTCCCTTCTCAGTGCCCCAGTGACACTCGCCACTATCATGGGAGCGTGGGTTTGCTGCTGCTTGCTAAGCACTCTGAGAGCCTCTGAGGGCAGACACTAGAGATAGGCAGAGGATTATTATGAAGTGACTTGCCTGATGCCCCACACCAAATCAGTGGGTGATCTGGAACTCACACTCAGGAATTCCTGGCACCTAGCACTATTTTCAGCCCCCTTCCCAGACCCCAGCTCTTTCGCCTGCTCCAAGCCTAGCCAGCTTGGGAAGAGAAGGGATGCTCCAAGCTCATGGCAGTGAGGGGCTGGTGTGACTTGAAACCAAACAGAAGTGGCTAGTCCCTTGCATGACTGGCGTGAGATAAACTGCTAAAACTCCCTAGGCCCAATCCTCAACTACTATAAAGCGGTGTCACTCAAGAAATCAGTGGGCTGATTTATGCCCATGTAAGGTTGCCAGATGGTTTCACAAAAAAATACTGACACCCCCCACCAAAAAAAAAACAAAAACCCTGGCCCTAACTCAGGGTGGGGCAACAAATGCAAGCACTCAGGCCTCAGTTCAGACTACACAAGCAGTTAATACACCCTGACCCTACATTGGGATGGGGGAAGCACTTCAAGTACTCAGGTTGCTGGCTCAGGCTGAGCAAGAAGTCCATATGCCCAAGCCTGTTCAGTGTGGGGCAGCAAACAGTTCAGGCCCCACCCTTTTGACTCCACCCTTTCTAATCCCTGGGGATGGGGATGGATTAGCCCTGGCCCTGGCCACCTGGGTGTCTTGGGGAACTTTTCCCCTTCTGGGTCAGAGAGAGGCCAAGCTACCGCACTACAAGCACTCACACCCATCATACAGAGGGCTAGGGGTGTGTGGGCTTAGTAAAGTGGATGCAAATCATGTGGACAAAGCATTGTATGGAGTCCAACAACTTTCCTAAGAGAGACCTTTCCAAAGGGCATGTCACACTGCCGAGCTCATGGGAATTATCCTGTCCAGTTACCCTAGTATGAGTGAAAACTAACACTCCATCCTGGCTCTGCACTCACATGAGTGTGTCACTCTGGGGGGCAGGGGGGGCGGTGCCTGCTAGTTCTTCGCTCTGGGAAGTCATGTCCATTCTGGGGGTCATAGAGGGGAATTGTGGGAAGGCACTGGAGGACTTGCGCTGCTTGAGTGGCACTGGCCTGCAGCCATATTGCAAAGCAATTGTGCTAGCTGCTGATGAGCTTTAGTGATAGTCCCTGATGACAGACATCCATCACCACACTTGAGTGAAGGGTTTTAGCGTATAGACAGGTCTGGAGGTAGGGGCAATGCTTGATTTATAACCCAAGTTGCAGTGAAAACAAGCCCAACAAATGTTCCTGCCTCTAGTCTCCAAGTCAAGCAGAGTAGCCTGCAGTTATGTTGTGAGTACATACACAGGGAAGAGGGGAAGCAGAGGCACCAACTGAAGAGTAAATATGTTGGTGTTCATGCTTGAGACAGACTCATCCAAACCCATAAGCCAGATCTGGACCTAACAGAATGCGGCTGTTTTGCCTGCTCTCCCAGCATACCCTTTTTGATTTTCCTTAGGGACGGCCTCATGCCTTCGTAATGGGACTGCTGGCACTGCCCACCATCCTACTGGCAATGCTTTCAGAGTGCCTGCAAGTTTCCTGCCTCCTTCTCCAGTCCTGACTATTCCAATGGGTTTGCGTCTTTGCTGTCCAAGGTTGCGCTCCAATGGGGACATCAGAGCTGGAGGTGACAGACCTGAAAACACCATGAACCCAGGGCAGCTGGGGACAATGTAAGCATCATCCTAGAGATACAATCGATTAACTGATAAGCAAAAGCTTATAGGTTACTGCTACAGACTACATGCATTCCCCTCCTCCTACCCTTGCCAGGACATTTTTTAGCAGTTCTGGCCAGCAGCCCAGTTCAGTTCTCGCACTGGGTCCAGAATCCACTCCTGCTGTGGCTCTGTATTTAAAGCGTATTAGGAGCCAGGCAGCCCGGCTCAGTTCCAGCTCATGCTGGGCCCAGGAGTTCAGACCCACCTTGGTCAGGGGCTGTTGCCACCCCACACTGCTGCCTCTTTATCAGAGGCAGCAGCACTGGGCAACAGGCAGTCAGTCCATAAGGGAGCTGGTTTTTAAACTGGCTCCCCTCATGGACAAGCTCCTGCCTGACACCCTGCACTGCTGCCTCTGATACACTGGCTGCCAGCCCTGCCCCCAGCAACTATAGAACAGTCGACTAACCGATAAGAATTCATGAGGTTACTTGACTATTCAATTAACCCATATTTAACATCCCTACTAGAGACCAGAATTCTCTCTTCCTGTCATTTTCCCTCTTTCACCTTCTTCCTGCCTTCCCAGCCACACCTCAACTACTCCTGCTCTAAATTAGCATCTGCCCAAAGCTCCCAAAAGGTGTGTTTCCCTTTACATCAGGAGCAGAAGAAAGGGTCCCTGATGTCACACTCCTGGGTAAGGACCTCAAGCTAATAGATACGGCAGACATGGAGAATGAATGCAGGCAGCCCTGGATTTATGGAAGTAGGATAGTTACGGAAAAGGCTGCTGCTTTACCAGTAACCTCTGCTCTCTCCACTATACTTCTCCATACACAATGGCCTCCTCTTACTTATACCCATTGCAACCCCATGGGTTTGACTTGGCTTGCCGAGGTGTTATAGAGAGTGGAGTTATCCTACATTTAACCTGCAGTTGTGCATCTAAGGCAATGCACTCTCCCTAAGGGGAGAGGATGGGAGCTAGGAAAGAAGGCCAAGCCACTGGGACCACAAATGGGTGTTAAATCCAACACCTTGAATAGGATGAACTTGTAGTAACCAGCTGTACTCACATAAAGGGTTGAGAGATGAATTAGCAAGAAAGGTTGGCTCATGCTTTGAGCCATGGGAATGAAGGTCAACCTGGGGAACTCTTTGCCAGAGGATGTTGTGAAGGCCATAATGATAACAGGGTTAAAAAAGAATTAAGTAAATTAATGGAGGATACGTCCATCAATGATATTAGCTGGAATGGTATTCCCTGTCCAAAAGCTGGGAATGGGTGACGGGGGATGATACTTGATGGTTACGTGATCTCTTCAGTCCCTCTGGGGCACCTGGTACTGACCCCTGTCAGAAGACAGGACACTGGGTAAGATGGACCTTTGATCTGACATAGTGTGGCTTTTCCTCACTTTCTATTGGGCACCCTTTCAGTGTGAAAAGTTATGCCTTCTGCTACAGCTGCTGGCAGAGGGAAAGAGTCCATCTTCCCATGCTGCCAGTTCGAAAGCCTCTGACATGTTCTTCAGCCAGGCAGGAGACTGAACTCCTGAGGAATCTCTCTGCTCCCCTTCACAGAGTTTGTTCCAGTGCCCCTTCCCCACAATCAAAACTTTCTGGTGCTCCAATGTGCCAGCTGCACAGCCACAGACTTTCCAAGATTTATATGGCCTGACATCCCTTTCCACCTCCAGGAATCACACAAACCAGCCAGCCTCTGGCCTGAAGCCAACAGCAATGCCCCAGCCATCCCTCTGGAGCTAGGTTTCTGTTTGGCCATGGCAGCTCCTGCTTCTCCTCCCTAAGACCAGTGGGCAAAGTGAGTGGTGAGGTCCATAACATCTAGCCAGGCGGTTGATTTGCTGCCACTCTGTCTGGTTCACTGGCATGAGTGATTGCCACAACTCAGAGCCAGAGCATGGCTGAAGTGAACAGCACAATGGACAGTGATCCTGAACAGAACTGGGCAGCAAGAGAGAGACCTCTCAGGTGGGAACACCTGCTCTGCCATTAGCATGCCCTGAGCCACTGGCCCAGCCAACTACTCCACCTCAAGGTTGTTAGCCCAAGTCCTCTCTGGAGGCTGAGAAAGCAGGGTATTGAGTACATTGCCAGCCACAAGAATCACAGCATCCATCTCCAGTCTATGGAGCAAATAAATAAATAAATAAATAAAATAAATAAAGCAACCCAACCCACTGGCACTGGGAATTCATCTTCCACCATTTCTCTTCAATGCAGAGAAAAAGGAGGCCAACACCAAAGCATTTCTTCCAGCCAGCCACAGAAGCAGCATAGGGCAGAGCAAAGAGCATTGTATTGGATGGAAATGAATGGAGCCTAGTCTTTCTAGAAAGGTGATGCTTGCCTGCCATTATATAACCCAAGCTCTACAATGCAATGCTTTTAATCAGAAAGGGCTATAATTATCTTCCCTGGTTCTCACTGTAACACTGAGCCACATCCCTGGGGCGGGGGAGAGGGGGGGACTGTGTCCTAGAGACATCAATACAAGCTGACATAGGGGGCTTTGTGTGCCAAAGGATCTGCAGCAAGATACAGCCCTTACCTCCAGCGGCTGCTTCCAGCTCATGCCATGCCTCCCCGGGAGCTGCTCCTTTCATGTGCAGAACAGAATCAGGAGACGAAACAGAACAAATCGCCCACTCTGATCTACACCAGCCCCCAGCTGGGGACAGACACAGAATCAGGGAGCTAGATCCCCCCCACACGCACAGTGTCCTTAAATAAAGCCTTCCACCAATGATTCCATTAGTCTGATGTTTTGCAAAATAAGGGTGGGAGAGAATTTGTCCCACTAAAAAAAAAAAAAAAAAAAAAAAAAAAGGAAGCAAGACAGCAATCTCAGGAGACTGAAATATGCTTCCCCTCCTCCCCAACAAACCCGGAGCTGGTATCCAGAGAGCACTGTCTGAAAGATGCAAGCTGTCTCACACGCACACGCTGGCATGCGTGCACACACACACACAGTGTCGTAGACCAAACCCAGTTAAAGAGACACAGCCATTATCATCATTAATGCATGACTGCAGGCGGGCTAGTCTCCCCACCTCCTGGCTAGGATCCTCAGAGATTACAACCATTCACTATGGGAAACAGCCAGAACTAGAATTTTTATTGGCTTGCCACCCCTTCCCTTATTACCCTCTTGAGGTCAATCAAATGGACTGGCATTTGCAAAAAGACAAAGACAGCTACACAGGCAAATACTAAGATGATGATTATATAAAATATCTATCTAACTGAATATTTGCTCCCTAGTGCTCCTCTCCCCCATTTTGGGGCACTGGCATTCATGGGCTCTGTGGTTTCAATGTATCCCTTCTTGGGATAATGAAATAGACAAGCTACAGTACATAAAGAGGTTAGCGGCATGGGGCTGAGGTGTTTTGTACATTTTGTGTGCATCACAACATTACCACTACCAATGAATCCTTTTGGGTAATCATAGGCATGTTGTACCCAGTTGTGCCTTTTGCCCTCAACCACCATCAGGCTGAGTAGCTCTCGAGGCTATCAGAATTTGGGTCTAACTACAAATTAGCTTTGAAGGCAGGTAGCTGGAGGAACCAGCTGAATTCCTACCCTGGGAGCTAGGAAGGGAAGCAAACGCCTTCACTCCCACATGCTCCAGTGGTCATCTGTGCTCATAGATTAGGGCCCTGCATAGACCACTCTCCTGCTCTGTTCCCAAGACACAGCAAACTTCCCCAGACTCAGAGTGTTTGAAAGGCCAGACCTGGAGCTCTGACCCCACTGGCTGTCCCTTAACACACTGAGCATGCCCACTCCCTCACCCCACCAACTTCTTTGGCCATGGGTGCCCCTCACCCAGTGTCCCTACTAAACTGGGGGGGGAAGAACAGTCAGCTAGCATGGGGGCAATCCCCCTCATATACAACCCAGGAACCCCTGGTTAAAAGTTCCCCACCCCAGCAACTGCTGACACCTGCCTCCCCTAGCTCTGGAGAGGCTGATGTAACTGGGATGATCTGGCTGCCTTACTCCCTTCTTGATTATTTAAAAGGCAGGTCAGGTTTCTCAATCTGGCAAGCTGTAATGTGTTGTGTGGGGGAGGGGTAGAGAACAGACTGCAGCTCTTAAAATAGAAATATCCCTTTCTGTCTGTTTCTCTTTCACACACATACACCCCAACTCTTACATACCCCTCGCCCTCTCTGTCTATAGGGTCCCTGTGCCTCTCCATTCTCCCATCTATCCCCCTTTCTCCCTATTATTCTTTGTTGTCAGATGACCTGCTTTCCCTGTTACCTTACTTTCCAGTACAAGGGCTCTGGCAGGCCTGGGAGGCTCCCTGGAGACAGGCACAGCAAACTCCCAGGGCTCCACAGATTCTGGTCCACCAGGAAGAGCTGCAGACAAAGCTGAATCCAGATGCAGCTGGAGTTATACCAGGGTCAGGATGCATTGGGCCCCTTGTGCTGATTGTTCATGCTCCATCCCTGCCTCAGGAATGAGTTGCACAAACACTACTACCTGGGCCAGATCTCAGCTGATATCAATCAGCACAGTTCCTCTGAAGTCAAAAGGGCCAGATCCTCAGCTAGTGTAAACTGATATTTCTCCATTGAAGTCAATGGGATTATTATACCAATGTTCACTAACTGGGACACTGGCCCAGACACTAGGACCATGTCTACACTGCAGACTTTTTGCGCAAGAACACCTGTTCTTGCGCAAAAACTTGCGGAGCATCTACACTGCACATGTGTTCTTGCGCAAGTAAATGTACAGTAAAGCATCAGAAGAGAGGGCTTCTTGTGCAAGAGTTATTCCTCTCCCCACGAGGAATAAGTCTTTTTGCACAAGAGCTCTTGCGCAAGAAGGCAGTGTGGATGGGCAACAGGGGTTTCTTGCTCAAGAAACCCCTATGGCTAAAATAGCCATCAGAGCTTTCTTGTGCAAGAGAGCGTCCACACTGCCAGGGACGCTCTTGTGCAAAAGCACATCTCTTGCGCAAAACAGTTCTTGCGCAAAAAGCCTGCAGTGTAGCCATAGCCTACAGCTATACAGAGAAGAATATACGACACCACAACTGAAGCAAGCAGGCAAATGCTCCTTAAGAGGAGTTTTGGAGCTGCTGTTCAAATCAGGATCAAGCTAGCTGGGGGTCAAGTTTCAGGCTAGCTGGGGTTGAAGTTGAAGCAAGGTTCAGGATGAACTGCCACAAGCTGCAGATTTTAGCTATGGCAGAAATTCTCTCTCGAGAGCAACCCACATCTTCTGCTAACTTGCTAGGTGACTTTGGGCAAGTCATTTCACATGCCCATGCCTCAATTTCACCTCCCAAACTCTGTCTGTCTTTTCTATTTAGGCTGCCAGTTGTTTGGGGGCAGAAACTCTCTTACTAGGTGTCTGTACTGTGCCTAGCACAATGGGGTCCTGATTTTGGTTGTGGCCTAAGGGTGCTATGCTAATAATAATAAAAGCAACTGGGGGTCACCTGCAGAGCTTTCTATGTTCTTGCCTGCAGTCTCATGGGAACAGTTGCTCCTGACAGATTTCCGCAATAGTGTGCACAGAGACACAGCCTGCAATGTCCAGAATCCGAACCACAGTGAAGCAGCAGCACTGCAGAAGAACCACTTTTTTGCTTCCCAACTCGGGCTTTGCACACCAGACAGCTCAGAGATCTGCATCTTGTTTATGCTCCCTGCATAACTGCTCACCTCACTGATAATCCACAAAGAAAATCACCAACCTAGGTTAAACACGGAGTCTGAGAAATATGGAACAGCATAGGCAAACTGTTCTTAACAGCGGCCACAGGGCAGTTCTGGTGGCCCAAAGACAGCATAGGCAAACTGTTCTTAACAGTGGCCACAGGGCAGTTCTGGTGGCCCAAAGACAGCATACCTTGCCAAACAGCATAACTGATGTGAAGTCCTTCCTGAACTCTGCTCTTTGCCACCTATGCATCTGCACCAACGTTGATCTGGCTGCACGCATGGCTCAGCTTAAGAGGTGCTGTGCACCAAAATCTGTCACTGCAGACCATAGCATCTTACAGAGGCAGGCCAAGAAGGAAAACCAAAACCTCTGCCTTTTTTAAGCTAACTGAACTGGCAAGAAGAATTGCTGAAATTTATTGAAGGATCAGCTTTGTGTTCCACCACAGTGACCCCTACTGGCTAATTGACCTTAAGTGGGCTCAAAAGGCAGTTTGAGTCTATGCTCAGCAAGAGAAGTTGGTTTGCTTTTGTGATCAGATGACAAGATCTGGGTTGTAGTTTCCACTCAGGCACAAGGTACAAGCTTGGATAGGTTAACTGCTTAGTGCCTTAGGTTCCCTTATTGTAAGAGCAAGGAAAGGGTTATAATACTGCCCTACAAGGCAGGGGTTGCTGTGGATATTCAATCACTCACGCCTATGAGATGCATAGACACTGCAGTGAGGCCTGCCAGGCTGCATCTAGACTGCTTTCTCTTCCGAAAGAAGAAATGCAAATGAGGGAACAGAAATGCAAATGAAGCACTGATTACCATGTTTACATGCTTCATTTGCATATCCTCTTCCTAGCCTTTTTCAGAAGAGGTTTAAAAAAAAAAAAAAAGCAGCAGTCTAGACGCGGTTCTTTAAAAAAAAAAAACCTCCTTTTTCGAAAGAACCCTGTAAACCTCATTTTTTGAGGAAGAAGGTTCTTTTGAAAAAGGGTTTTTTCCGAAAGAACCGCGTTTAGACTGCTTTTTTTTTTTTTCCAAAAAAAGTCTTCCAAAAAAAGGACTGGAAGAGGATACGCAAATGAAGTGCGCAAACATTTGCATTTCTGAAGTGCTTCATTTGCATTTCTGTTTTCCTCATTTGCATTTCCTCTTTCGGAAGAGGAAAGCAGTCTAGACGCAGCGTCACAGAAATGCCTGTAAATCCTTAATGACTGGTCACTGTGATGCAGAGATGTGTTTGTTATCTGGAGAACATATGTGCAGCACAGATCCCGCAGTACCTAAGGCCTTAAATGTTTTCCCTTAAACAACTTGCTCTACCTGAAAAGGTTCCAGCGTGTCAGGACAGAGCCAGATGAAACAGACATGTGGCAGCTGGTCAGCTTTGCAAGCTGGGTCCTGATAGTCTATTCAATTGCCTGTCTGAAATGCAAGCAATTCCACTGTAGCAGTATTTAGCATATGTGATGCAACCCCATTAAAAGGAAGAGTTATGAAATATTAATGAGCCACACGAGAGGGTCTAATGGAAATCCAGCATGATTGTAAAAAGATTAACTGTTGAGAACTGGAGTCGGGCTAAAAGACCCCATACTATTATAAGATGGCAAGCTGCTCTGAGTGACCACGCAATTTACAGAAAATTAGCTCCCGCTTAAGCAAGAAAGCTGAGGGCTATGAATAGAGCCCTGTGTGGATGCAAAATTTTGTATCTGCTTGTGTAAAAATGAGCTGCAGATATCTGTATCCACATTTGAAAATACAGATACTCATAGATATAAAGCAGATATCTGCGTATTTGGAGGACTCTCGCTATGAAACCACTTTGTTCTGTTTTATCAATATACATGATTAAGAAGAAAGGGAAATACCTGCTAAGGGCTATGTCTGAACTTTGAGTCCCAAGGATTTCCGAATGCTTGTATCAATCTCAGTGATGCAGGTGTAAATCCAGAAGAGCCACTGATGTCAGGTACAAGCACCATACAAAAACAAGGACACTGAGAACAGGAGCTGGCTCAGCAGAGTTGCATAAGCAAGCACTGAATTTGATCCTTACTTTCTAATTTTCTGGTGTGAGCAGTGTGTAAGCATGATGCTCAAGAGCATTGGTAAAATCAGATCTTCCTTTTCACAGCATTTATAGCCGTGATCCCACAAATGGATGCATGAAGACAGAGTCCCAATAAAGTGAACAGGGCCCCACAGAACTGTAAATGTCCATGCACATGGATCCAAGAACATTATAAAGGTCCCATAGCATCTGCAGGCAGAATTTGCCAAAC
This sequence comes from Apalone spinifera, assembly GCA_030068395.1. Taxonomy (NCBI): domain Eukaryota; kingdom Metazoa; phylum Chordata; order Testudines; family Trionychidae; genus Apalone; species Apalone spinifera. The sequence continues at coordinate 37,322,502 of JANRFK010001605.1, read as the reverse complement.
ATTCCAACCTGTATCACCATTCTTATTCTTCAGCGCTTCACCAGATAGGTGACTGTAGTGATCATTCACCTTTGGACCATTCCTGCGCAACCACAAAGGCCTGAGACCCCAACATCAGAAAAGACGCAATGTATCCATGTAATAGAAGTCTCCTCTGGACTGCCTCCACCTCTCATTTGATGGAATTTTATCCCAGATGTTACAAGTCACCTGGAGAATGGCATTTATTGGAAAGACTTGTGGCATCCTTGCGACATGTCCAAAAAGCCTTAAGGCACTGCTTGCAGCCAATGACCCCAGTAGTCTGTAGACCTGAACAATCATATATACCCGCATTACAGATGAAGTCATTCCACTTTATGCCCAGTAAATAACATTGACATTTTGTATGAAAAAACTCCAGCTTTGTCCAGACTGTGTGAGGTAATATCCGTGTTTCACAGCCATTCAAGAGGGATCCAATGGATACAGTGTTCTTAGATTTCCAGAAAGCCTTTGACAAGGTCCCTCACCAAAGACTCTTAAGTAAAATAAACTGTCATGGGATAAGAAGAAAGATCCTCTCATGGATTGGTAACTAGTTAAAAGATAGGAAACAAAAAGTAGGAATAAATGGTCAGTTTTCAGAATTGAAAGTTATAATTAATGGTGGTCCTAAGGAGTCTGTACTGGGACCACTCCTATTCAACATATTCATAAATAATCTGGAGAAAGGGTAAACAGTGAGGTGACAAAATTTGTAGAGGATATAAAATTGCTCAAGATAGTTATGCTCTGACTGCAAAGAGCTTCACAAAGATGTCATAAAACTGGATGGGCAGGCAACAAAATGGCAGATGAAATTCAGTGGTGATACATGCAAAGTAATGCACATTGGAAAAAATCATCCCAAATATACATACAAAATGATGGGGATTAATTTAGCTATAACCACTCTCGAGAGAGAAATCTTGTCATATTTCTCGGAAAACATATACTCAATGTGCAGTGGCAGTTAAAAAGCAAATAAAATATTGGGAATCAGTAAGAAAGGGATACATAGTAAGATAGAAAATATACTTCTTGGCTACGTCTAGACTGGCGTGCTTTTGCGCCAGAGCTATGCAAATGAGCTGCCATTTTCACGGAAGAGGCTTTTGCGCAAGACGGGGCTGTCTACACTGCCCCTTCTTATGCAAGAAAAACCCTCTTGCGCAAAGCCGTTTTGCCTGAAAATAATCAGCATAACGGCTTTGCGCAAGAGGGTTTTTCTTGCGTAAGAAGGGGCAGTGTAGACAGCCCCGTCTTGCGCAAAAGCCTCTTCTGCGAAAATGGCAGCTCATTAGCTGTGCAAATGAGGCTCAGCGATATTCCAACGCTGAGCCTCATTTGCATAGCTCTGGCACAAGATCGCACCAGTCTAGACGCAGCCCTTCTGTATAAATCCATGGTACTCCTGCATCTTGAATATTGTGTGCAGATATGGTTGCCTCATCTCAAAAAAGATATATTAGAACTGGAAAAGATTCAGAAAAGGGCAGCAAAAATGATTAGGGATATGAAATGGCTGCCATATAAGGAGATATTAATAAGACTGGGACTTTTCAGGTTGGAAAAGAAACCAATAAGGGAGGATATAATAGAAGGCTATAAAATCACAACTGGTGTGAAGTCAGTAAATAAGGAAAAAATATTTATTCCTTCCCATAACACAAAAACCCCAAATGAAATTAATAGGCAGCAAGATTAATACAACAAAAGGAAGTATTTCTTCACACAACGCACAGTCAACCTGTGGAACTCCCTGCCAGAGGATGCTGTAAAGGCCAGGACTTTAATAGGGTTCAAAAAAGAGCTACATAAATTCTCAGAGGATAGATCCATCAATGGTTATTAGCCAGGGTGGGTAGGGATGGTGTCCTTAGCCTTTGTTTGGCAGGGCTGAGAATGGGTGACAGGGGAGGGATCACTTCATTACCTGTTCTTTTCATTCCCTCTGGGGTACCTGGCATTTGTCACTGTCAGAAAACAGAATACTAGGCTAGCTGGAACTCTGATCTGACCCAGTATCACCATGTTCTTCCATGGGAAGAATACAGTTTGAGTAAATCCTCAAGTGGTTATCATACTAAGATGATGTTGATTCTGTCTGCTGTAAACCACTCCTGGCAGATATTGTGCTGCCACTCCAATGGAGAACCAACATGTGAGAGATGGAGGAGCTGGTAAGTATAGAACCAGATAGCAAAAGCTGGAAACTCATTCACTGGTTTCATTGCTCAAAGAGATTTTAATTGCAGGTGGTCCTAGTTATAAATTTTGCAATTTTGTTTGACCACAAAACAGAGACCAGTCTTTGCTGATTCCTCTTCCATCTGATACCGGAAAGCTTCACAAAAGCTGCTGGGACTCTGTACTAAAAGAACAACTTCATTGGCATAGTTAAGGTCTTTGAGCGTGAGATCACCAATGTTAATGCCCATGGAGCTGACCAAATGCTGCATTATGAAATCCACTGTCTGACCAAAAAAAAAAGAGTACAGAGGCTAGAACAGCAGATACTGCCTAACAAGCACTGACATCCAGTTCCCCAAATGAACATGGGCAGCAGTACCATTATACAGCTGTCTAATCAAGTCCAGCCAAGTGGTAGGTCTTCCATAATCTTAACATGATCTACTGAATCAAACACAGACTTAAGATCAATATGTACTATGTGCAAAGGCTTCTTGAACTCGCAATGTGTCTCTGACAACAAAGGGTCAAAACAGCATCTAATGTGAACCCGTTCCTTGTAAATGCTGACTGTAGGAGATGATGCTTCCAATTTAGCAAAGGCTCCAAGTATGCCAACAAAACACCTTCCCTTCACATTCCATGTTCTGGAATAGAAAGGAGAGTGATCAGCCTGTAGCTCTTACATTCACTACACAGTTCCTTGCCTTTATAGAGTGATACCTTCCTCAGTTCTTCACATCAGACAAAAGATGGCCAGAAGTGAGTCTGCTACAGGATCAAAAGCACATTTTAGTAGCTCTGAGAGGATGCCATCAGCACCGGTTGCATGTCCGTTTTTCAATTTTGCGATGGCACACTTCACTTCTTCCAGTGTTGGTGCATCATTACAAATGTCTGGATTTGGAACCACAGTGGCTGCCAAATCATCCTGCTCTGAACAAACATGAGCCAAGGATGGTTCAGGGCACTATGATAATGTTCCACCCAGCATGAGAGAATGTCATCACCTTATTTACAAGAATGGCCTTAGCTATGTTCAGGATGCCATTTGTAATAGACTACCTTTTGACCATGAATGGCACACAATGCTGGCTTCATGTTGTCCCTGGCTAAGCCAAATCTGACATCATTCAGCACTTGGTTATAAAATGCCTTGAAAATAAATCGCGGGGAGTCAAGGTGTTAGATTTTCACTTCACCTGATTGCGAGTATACTCATCAACACACTGGTGGTTGGTCCTATGTGGCCTCCAACTGAATTATCTGGAAGGCCTCTTCCAACAGCCATGGTCAGCATGTTAATTGTCTGTTCAGCAGACTGGTTGAGGGTAATAGTGAACAAGGACCAAGCAATCTTCACATCATTTAGCAGATTAGCTAGAACCGAGAATCTATTGCACTCATCAATAAAATAATCCTGGCAAATGGAATGCATCAACGTCAAACTTCTTTATCATTGCAGAGGGCTTCCCTGCTCGTTGGAGCATCAGTGCCATACAGGTGTCTGTATTCGCTGTGCATTCTGCACCATGATATACTCCACAGGAAGCAAAGAGACACTTTGAGTGACACCATTATGAGAGATCTATGACATCTGGTGTATATGTCATAACCTGGACCACCACCCAAGAATGGAAATATTCTGGGAGGTACAGAATGTAAGTGAGTGGCAAGAATTATCATTGGGTGTGCTTGAACCATAACAACCAATGACCTGTTCAAATCCATTCGCAGGCATCAGCATTTAAGTAACATATTTAAGTCACCCAGGATCATGAGGTTATCATATGGAGAGACTATGCACTAGATGTTCCAAATGATCATAGAAATGATCTTTAAGTCAACATTTTCCTCATAAGCTACTATGACACAGGGGTAACTGTGCCAATGTTTAAAACGTGCAGAAAATAAATGAGGAGACATAGGTGTCCACGTTGGCAGGGAGAACTTGACTTTGCCTCACAGTAGTAGTGCTACCCCATATAAATAGTTGAGGTTGCCAAAATACAAAAGTAAAGATTCTTCCACCTTCCATCTACCAGCCTGCTTCTTTTAGTCCTGTGATTGATATAACTAGGCAGTCTGTTTTGCGTGAGACAGAAACCTGGTGGCCATGCCTGTGAAGAGTTGCAACATTCCAAGCTGTAATTTTGGTGGACCGGCAGAGATCCCACACACTACTGAATGCATTGTCACAATGTACTGCAGACTTTCCTGCTGACTTCAGATGATGTGCATCCCCAAGGGGCTTTGGCACAAACCCATCATGTTTGCACATAGGGGAGACAGCACTGACAAGGCTTCCACAGCTGAAAGTAAAGCAGGGGCTTTAAACCAGATACTGAGTGCTAGATTATTCATGGTCCAAAAACAAGAATGAATGATTATCCTGTGAAATACCTCGTGCCATTGGGATGAGACACAGGAGCAGTAACACGACCCTTTTTCTAGTCTGCCAGTAATGGCTTCACACTGAGTCCTTCCCAGCAACTTACTTCGCCTTGGATGGCTAGATGCAGCTGCTGTTCTGCATCTTTTCTGCCTGCATTAGCCATCATTTTCAGCGTTCACAATGGATCTGTCCACCTTGCAAAATGCCCAAGCTGGTATTTCAGACAAACCTTCACTGCTAACAAGCAATTCCCTACTTCAGACGTATTCATGTCCACCATGAAGACATATCTCATCATTTGTCACCATTATCCAGTGATAAATAATGCACTTACAAAGTAAATGGCAGCCCAAATACCTGAGGAGGTAGAGACAAGAGATCATAGTAAAGCCCCGTTTCAAGAAATAACCATTTTTGTCACTGTGTGCAGAAAGCCCAGTATAAATTATGCCAGCTGCAAAACTCCCACTGGCTTCCAAAGAACAAGCCTGGCCCTTTAACTCCAAACAACATCATTGGTCTTTGAAAAAATTCTGTCAGTAGTACTGGAATCAACTCACACCAGCCTTTAAAAGGTGAAGATGTAGGAGGCACAAACCGTAATGACCACAAAGGCCAGCAGACCTTAAGGAAGCCACTTGCTATGCAGGCATGGCATTAGGTGGCTCTGAATTAGAGGTGCCATCTCTTATGAGCGCCTCATTCCCTTGTGACTAAACTTAGTTCAAATGCTACCCAGTTTCCTGGCCAATTTGCAATCAAAGTAATTTATATTCTGCTCCCTAAATTCTACCCAGAATTTCAACAGGATGCAGTTGTCTTCACTCCTTGCCTTCAACTGAGTACCGAGCTGCTGCTGTGCACTGCTGAACAGCTCCTGTGCTCCACACTAGAAGGGGTGAGCAAAGTGATTCCTGGGGATAGGCTCCAATCACAAGGAGTTCTCCGTGGATGGACCCAGGAGCCCATGCAGAACTCCCTGAAGTGTTGGAAGTCACAATTTAAAATGTTTCCAAGCTGCATGGTGCTTTTGTTCCTGTCTTTCTTAATCCTTCTGGATGTCCTCCATTCACATGGATCAATGCCGTTGTTTACTTTTCAGAATAGAAGTCAGTCACGCCTGGAAACTTGCCTGAATTCCCCATCAGCATAGAAAGCGCCCACTTCTGGGCAACAATGGAGGATGTATGAAAGTCCAACCACCACCACCAATTTGCAGGAGGAAAGAGGAAGAGAAATCATTCCCTGGGGACAGATTCTGCTCCTACACCCTCTAGTGTAAATTGGGAATAACTGCAACAAAGTGAATGGACCAGATTCAGTACTGCCCTACATAAGAACGGTCATACTGGGTCAGACCCAAGATCCATCTAGCCCAGTGTCCTGTCTTCTGACAGTGGCCAATGCCAGGTGCCCCAAAATAAATGAATAGAACACGTAGCCATCAAGTGATCCATCCCCTGTTGCCCATTCCCAGCTTCTGGCAAACTGAAGCTAAGGACACTATCCCTGTCTAGCTCTTTAGCCCCAGCTGCACTGGCACAGCAGACAAGCCCACAGCAGGTGTAGGAGGCTGGTTAGGCACTAAGCCAACTTTGGACTAACCCTTGAGAGTTCTTGGTGCAGGGGCTCTGCTAGGTGGCAGAGCAATAGGGATGGACTGGAAAAGGGGAGAGGCATAGCTGGGGCAGTCCTGTGTCCTGGTGATTCTCTGCTCTTGCAAGCCTTCTCAGTTCTATGGGAGCAAGGAGTGCAAGTCAGTGCAGCCCTCCCTGAGCTCGAACGGTTCCCATATAAGGGAAGCAAAACTACTTCCTGTAAGTCTCTGGCCTGTGTTGGGATGTACTGTATCTACCCCTTCACAACCAGAACCAAGCCCATATTCCTGATGAGAAAGGGGAAGGAAGGGGCTGAAGGATGCTGAGATTCTTCCACAACATAAAGACCTTCATAACTTCTATTTAATTCTATTATGCTCCATTATCTCTTCTCACCTGGGACTGCCCAGGATTTAGCATCATCCCCATTTATTCTCCCCCCAGCTTCTGCTATGGGGACAGGTAATACACAACATTTATGATGCATCTGACTGATTCATGTCACTTGTTATCCCAAGGAAAGCCTTTCTTCCTTTACTTTAGCTACTTAGCATCAGAAAATGACATTGTCAGTTTTATGCTCTGGTGTTAGGGGCCCTGTAATGCACTGAGCACTTCCAAGCTGCACCACTTTGCATGAAGTCAGTATGATGTAATGTCTGGTATGGACAAGGGGTTTCATCATCATCAGATAAGGATGACTGAAGAGTTTGCAAATTCACTAGTCTTTAAAAGGGAACCGTATACTTGAATGAACTTCCAAATCCATCAGCGTTAAAGAGAAAGCCATCACACACATTCCAAAATCCTGCATTAAAATAACATTAAAAGATTGCAAAGTCAAGCCTTCCAAAGTTGAGAAATGCCAGCGCTAAGGTGGCTTGTGCTTATGCAATTTTAATTCATCCCACCTTGCTCATAGGGATGATGGTAGTCTTTAATTAAATGGTCACAAACTCCTTTTTCCACAGCAGCCTCCTACCAGATTTCAAGTCTACACAGCACAGAGGGATTAATACTTCTTTTAAAAAATTCTTACAATGTTAACTTGGGTAAGTCAATCAATTTTTCTCTTATCTTGTTCTTGAAATCGACAATTTTTGCTGAAACCTTCCAAATAAATTCAACGTGAGGCCAACATCTGACATGGAAAATTTCAGCCTGAACAGTTAGTTTGGCAATGTGATAAGCAAATGAAAACAGGGTCTTACAACAGAAAGTATCTGGCAACCTCAACTATAGACATAGCTACCTTAACTGCCCGTGTGTTTGCTAATTAGCAATGGCCTAGCTAACCCCCCACTGATGACAATGGAAAGGGAGTTGGAATGGGTTCCAAGAGTGTTTTGAGATTTTGCTCTTCTGCAGCCCCCTTTTCCATTCTGACGACTAAGAAATGCCCTACCACCCACAGGTCTGCAACACAAAATAAACAGGCTCCAAATAGTGCCTTCACTGGTCACTTGAGAAAACTAAGAGTAGTGACAAAGAACCAGTTGTTAGCACTCCCCCTTCCAGGACAGCGCTCCAAGGCAATGATGGAATTTCTGTACTCTGAAGCATCCCCTGACTCCACAGATCAGCAGCAGCACAGCAAAGGCCAGCCTTGCTCCCAACGCCCTGATAGGCAGATAAAAGGAGCTGGCCTCCCTGCCCCTCCAGAATCTAGGTTGGTTAGTGCTCTGGTGAGAAATTATACCCCTGATTTCCTGCACCCAATTTCCTCATCTTGGCAGATGGAATCACATGACAAGGATTGCAGGACAATTTATGTCCCAATGCTGCAGGGACACAGCAAGCCCAGAGTCTGAGATCATGGTGGAGATGTGCATGGTGTAAGTAAAAGAAGAATAAAGCCCTTTAAAGAAGCAAACAGATCATTGTTCTTTGCAGTGCTTCTGAACTCACCATTACAAACCTCTCTGTGATAATGCTATTGCCCTATTACCACTTTACAGATGGGGAAACTGAGGCACAGCAAAGGGAAGTGATTTACCTGCCTCTCATACTGTCAGAATTAGAACCCTGATCTCCCAGCTCCTGCCAGTACTTGATTTTACTTTAACCATGAAGCCCCCTTTCCTCCCATAGCCCAGCAACATTGTCTGTGAGTTGGGGACAGAGCATGTAGAGTCCTGAAAATGTGCTAAGTGAGGCCAGCAAACCTGAGTCAGAGACTGGATTGATCACTTCAAGAGGGAACCCTGCTAAGTTCTGAGTGAGCATGGGTAACTGTTTATTGCTAAATGAAGTCTGTGCAGGGCCAATGCATCATTTCAATCTCCCTGCACAGCTGCAAATGAAGCACAGCACTTCATTCAGGGCTTCAAGACAGTGGTGATAATTGCATTAGCCTGTGTAGAACTGAGTCTCTCTCACCAAACTCTGACTGGATCTTGTATTACTGATACTAGCACTAGCTGTTTATCTAGGCACTACATCTGCTACAGCTGTAACCCAAGCCTGGGAGAGGGAAGAAAGGATTCAGCATGCCAGTGAACTGGTGGGTCCCTTTATCTCAACAACCATGCTTGGATCTTGGAAGACACAAATCTCCTTTATTGATTCATCTTTATAATTACTGGCATTCAGTTGGCTGTGATGCTCTCATCCCAACAGTCACAAGCATCCTTGGAACATGTGAAAGTAAAAGTAGCTTCATTTATCTTAGTGACTGCTTCATTTGGTCCGTTTCTTTATACTTATTCAAAAGCAAAATGCCACTCTCCATGGAGCTCCCTCCCCCACACCCTTCTCAACCAAAAACAAATATCAACAGACCATGGAGCTGAGCTGTCAGCTGGAGCCCCATCACTATTTGACCAGCCCTTGCCAAAGATAGACTGCCCTGCAGATGACTCAGGCGCTCAGCTGTCACCAAGGCAACCAGTGTAGCCTAGCAATGTCTGTCTCCCAGTAACCATGGTCTCCTAGCAATAGAATATTTTTCACAGCTCGAGATGAAGAATTTAAAGTTATTTTTAGTCCTGCTGCAAATCAATAGGCAGCTCCATTCACCACTGGAGAAGATACTTATTGGGGGCTGTTTGTTTTGGTTTGTGTTTTGTAGGTTTTTTGGCCTTTTTTTTTTTTTTTTTTTTTAATCAGACCAGGCAAAAATAAATGTTTGGATGACAAGCTCTGCTGCTACCTCTCAGTGTGGCTGTGTGAATCTGCAGAGCTCAGCTGTCCCTCTCTCGGCTGATGCTTAGAATTCACATTAAGAAAGGAAAAGAAAAGAAAATTCATCAGGGTTAGTAGAAAGAGGGAATAACAAATTGGGGGGCAGTATTGCTGCCCTGGAACCAGTGGCCGCATTGAGGTAGCCAAGTAAACAGAACCCAGACCTTCATGTTCCAAAAGCCCTTGAAGGAGGGACTGCCTTTAACTGTTGGCACTAAAGGGCTCATTACACACAGTTGAGCTGTTCTGACTGCATCCAGTAGAAAGCAGTAGTACATGACTAAGTCAATTCCCTATCATTCACTAAGGGTACATCTAGACTACACGCCTCTGCCGACAGAGGCATGTAAATTAGACATACGGACATAGTCAATGAAGCGGGGATTTAAATATCCCCCGCGTCATTAAAATAAAAATGGCCGCCGCGTTGTGCCGGCTCAGCTGATCGTCAGCACAGCGTGGCAGTGAAGATGCGGATCGGTCGACAGGGAACGCCTTTGTCGACTGCTCCTGTACAGGAGCGTGTAGTCTAGACATACATTACCACATTCATGGAACTTAGGGGAACTGGTAAGTGCAGAGGGTACAGGGCAAGTGGCCTGGATTGTATGAACTTTGGGATAGAAGAGAGCAGAGTTCGTACACCAGCGGATGCCTGTCCTTCCAGGTGAAGGGGTCTGAGGACAGAGCAGACATGACATGGGTGTGGGCCTGTCATAGCTGCCTTCCATAGGAGTACTGCAATGGAAGAGAGCCAGCTTTGAACACTCTCAGGTGGGAGCGGGAAGGCCGTGAGCTTTGGAATTCACTATAGTCCATTGTTGGGTAGGCTGGTGCAAAGTAAGACTCATCTCACTTTGCAAGCCTGCTCCACAAATGGTGGACAGAAGCCAGGCAATTTAGGTAGCTCATCCAAAGAGCAGCATGAGTAACTAAGCATCCTGCTGTGAATTCCCACTTTGACGGAGTCAGATCCTTGTTCCTAGGTCAAGGAGAGGAAGTAAAATCACTAACAAGCTGCTACAGAGGTTCAGTGCAACCTGAAGTGGTGTTCTCCCATTCTATGTAACCCTTTTCTGATAACAGGAGCTGCAGGTCAGCATTGAGATGACCAGCAGAGCTAGGATGGGGCTAGCGGCAGGACTGGGCTAGCAGTGGGATGGAGAAGCAGGAGTGAAGTCCACTGACAGAGCTATGTGATGAAAGGTGAGTTCACCCATGTCAGCAGAGCTAGCTCTTGACCTGCTAACAGGGCAACCACCTAGCAAGCTCAGCTGGACCCAATGAGCCTTCTCCAAATCACCGTTCTTCCTGCATGGATAGGAGAGTCTGTGGTCTGATACTTGAGCCTTGCAGTGGCCCAGCAGCCGCTTCACACATACCATGCTCACAGCAGTGCTTGCTTTGCTCCTTCCTCCAAGCCCTTGTTCCAGCCCCATTACATCCTGGACTCTTTTCCACTCCAGTCTAGTCTTGCTATCCTGGCCTGCCATGGTTCCAACCTTTGGCTTGACTCTCCACCTGACTCTGGCTTCACCCTCAACATGGTGAGGATTTCTGGATCTATGCTCCCCCGTAACTAGAACTGCCATGAGAACCACCAGACAAGGCTCCTGCTCCACCTACTAGGCAGGCTGCCCACACCCTGACAGCCTATGACCCCGACCCAAGGATCTGGCCTCCTGTGCTCTTCCCTATTGAAGGCAAAATCCCCCAATATTTATGATTCTGTACCCAGGGCCAGGGGGAGGATGGGGACAAAGCAGGAAATTTAAGCAAAAATACCAGACTGGACAAGGCCTTCAGGAGGAGACTTGACAAAGTATTTGACACAAACTTGCCATGTGATATAGCCAACAAAAAGAATAAAGTCCTTGAAGTCAGTGATGTTATGTTGGATTTATACCATGGTAACAGAGCAGAACTTAATCCAATGGTAGTGTGCCTGTGATCCACTGCACAAGAGAGGATTTAACAATGTGCAGTATGATGGGAGACGAGACCTAAGCAAGTTAGATAGAAGCTCAGATAGCTGGGCTATTCCTGAAGCACTAGTTAGTTAAGACAAGGGTGAAGAGGGTGCTGACAACACTGAGCACAAGCAAGAGAGAGGAGTCAAATTTTTAGACAGGATTCAAACAGATAGTGAATGATACTAGCAAATGAGATCTGGACTCAGGGCAAAATATAAAGGTTCTGCCCCCATCACTGAGAAGATACAGGGAGGGAGCTGTCCAGAGCCAGCTGACTGAAGGGATTGAATGTAGGGAGTGAAATCAGGCTGTTTGCCTTTATCAATTTTATCCGATAATACAGTGCTATAAAACCTCGTGCAACACCACTGATTTACACCAGTGTAAATCTGAAGTAAGAGCAGAATCAGGACTAGTGGCAGTTGCAAGGCTGTAGTTGTACATACAATGTGGAAATCATGGGCCCAACTCTTCTCTCACTGACACCAATGTAAGTTAGGAATCACTGTAGGAACCATTGGAATACTCATGTGAGACATCTGAATTGAGCCCTTGTCTCTCAATAAAGTTAATATGGGAAAGCTCTGCTGCTGTCTGAGCTAGGATTTTGGCGGGCACTACAGTCAGAATGGGCTCATCTTTGCATCCCCATATACAGAGGGGTTGGCAGGACTTCTCAGACAGCGTGAAAGATGCTCTGGGCTAACACTTTAAAGAAAATGTATGTGCTTATAGATAGTACCAGCATGTGCATTCTGCAGAGGTCTTTTGCCTCTGTGCAACACAGCAATTTGTTGAAAAGCCCATTAATATTAAAAGGGGATCTCATCAACCAAAAAATGGCCAGAAAGTGTGGATATAGTTAAAACATCAATAAGTATTTATAACACCTAAAATCAATAGAAATGTTTTCCTTTGATTTTTAATTCATGTTATTGTAATACAATACAATTTGTATTGCAGTAGGCCTGCCAAGAACAAGCATTGCAGCATGCTGTACTAACAGGTGATTATTAATGATAATAATTTCAATTAAGTAGTATTTACAGTCCAATCAGTGCAACACTAAGAACCATAAATGAAATTGACTAGAAGTGAAAGTGAAACTGACATAATTGATTAAGACTTAATCCTACACATACTGGAGTCAATGACAATGATCCCATAAGCTTCCGTGGCTCAAGAAAGGTAAATCAAGAAATTAATTCAAAGCATAAAAGGCCTGGTCCTCATCTGGTATAAACTGGTGTCACCCCACTGACTTCTATTATGACAATCTGGTCCAAAGAGCGTAAAATATGTTTCCCTAAACATGAAGAGAAAAACGTGCATTTCTCTCTGGCTGGCTGATTTAGTACAGATTATGGAAATCATCCAACAAATCAGGAAAGAACAAATATACAGGGTCTGACTGTCCATCACAACAAGTGGTGTACTAATTTACAGATGTATAAAATGCTATTATTCTGATCTGGTTTAAGTCTCTGCTTGCGAACAGGTGAGTGCTAACAGGGAGTTTAGAGAGGGAGTTCTCCAGGTAGAGGAGAAGCAGATACAGGACTCTTGAGGGAATTGTGTGTTGTTGGGGCTTTCTTGCTGTGTGCTGAGCTTGTGTTTGTGAGTGAGGGTTGGTGTGTGTTCTTTTTGTTTGTTTGTCTTTTTTCCCCTGTTTCTGAGTGAGGCTTTTTTTTTTTCTTTTCACTTCCCCTTTGCCCTCCCCCACCCCTTCTTGGAGTGTGTGCTGTGATTGGTAGGTGCTGTGATTGGCAGGTAGAAGCTGTTGGCTTCTAATTAAAGTTTGAATTCTAGAAGCCTCTGCTGATTGGCTGAGCCTTGGTAAGGGGAGGGACTTTCAGGCAGTCATGGGCTTTATAAGGCTTCTTAGGTAAGCGACCAAGGAGCTTGCGAACAGGGAGTTGGGAAGAGGCTGAGGTTCTCTTGCCTTTCTTTTTAAATCCCTTCTGTAGGACAGCACAGATGGATGGTGATGGTTCTGCTCTTGTTGCCTGCACGGGGTGTGCCATGTTTGTCTTCCTCCCGGAAGAAAGAACAGAATTCATCTGCACTAAGTGCAAGCTGGTCGCCATTTTGGAAGAGAAAATTAGAGGGCTGGAGGCCCAAGAATCGACCCTATGCTCGATCAGAGAGGATGAAGACTTCCTCGATAGAAGGCAGCGTTTAATCCTTCAAGCAAGGCAGGCGAAAGAGCTGGAGAGGGCAGTGCGTGACCAGGAAGAGAACTAGCAGCATGTAACTTCTAGAAAGGGAAAAAGGCCAGCATGGGAATCCCCCAATGCTATAGAGGTAAGTAATCGCTTTCAGGCTCTCTCCACAGGCTCTGCGATGCTCAATGCTTTGGAAGGGATCTCACAAGGAAGAAACCAGAAGGGAACACCGTCTACTGGAAGGCATGGGATGCGTAGTCCTAGGGATGGGGGTTCCACGACCACCACGCCCAAAAGAAAACGGTGGGTGGTGGTGGTGGGAGACTCCCTCCTAAGAGGGACTGAGCCGTCCCTTTGCCGTCCGGAAATGGAATCTCGAGAGGTGTGCTGCTTACCGGGAGCTCGCATTCAGGATGTGACT
>JANRFK010001605.1:37293278-37304087 GCA_030068395.1 Apalone spinifera | reverse complement strand
CTGACTTTCATCTTCAAATATTACGTAAATTTGTTAGGAAAAGGTTCAAAGTAAGAAGCTCATTTTATTCATTTAGGCATTGTAATGGGGTTCACTCACCTCACAGTACCACCAGCCGTCAGATTTGGGAATTAGCTCGGACAGCTGCATCCAGCTGGTTCACGCAGGTCCCAGGGTTCACGCAGGTCTCAGGGTTCAAGCCGGGCCTTCAGCTTAGGCCGGTCCTCTGAATTGCCAGGCACCAGTAGAGCCTTGGATTCCTCTAGGTCAGAGGGTAGCCCTGCTGGCCGGCTTGGCCAGGCCTCGGTGGTCCAGGCAGGGAAGCCTTCACTGGCCTGAGGGAAGGCAGCTGTGGGAGGCCTGGGCCAGGTCTCAGCCTCATCATCCAGGAGCTCTGGGCAGGCCTCTGTCTCCCTCAGAGGCTGGACCCCGAATGAGCTCCCTGGCAGAGTTCTTATAGTCCTAGCCATGCCCCTTAGTTTCCTGTCAAGTGAGGGAGCGGGGCTAGGCTGTGCACAAAATAGCTCCCAGGGGAATTTGAACATGAAGTTCACTTTCAGGGGAGGTGTCAAGGTAAAAAGGTTAAGAACCCCTTCTATAGAGCCACGTCTGGAGTATTGTGCACAGTTCTGGAACCCCTCCCCCCCCACTACACAAGATGTGGACAAATTGGTGAGAGTCCAGTGGAGGGCAACAAAAATTATTGGGGGGGTGGAATGTATACCTTATGAGGAGAAGCTGAGGGAACTGATCTGCAGAAGAGAAGAATTGGGGGCAGGTGGGTGGGATTTGATAAGTCTTCAACTACCCAAGAGGGATTCCAAAGAGGATGGAGCTAGGCAGTTCTCAGTGGTGGCAGATGACAGAACAAGGAGCAGTGGTCTGAAGCTGCAGGGGGGAAATCTTGGTTGTATGTTAGGAAAAACTGTTTCACTAGAGGGTGGTGAAACTCTTGAATGGGTTACCTAGGGAGGTGGTGGAATCTCCGTCTGTAGAGGTTGTGAAGGCCTGGCTTAAGAAAGCCCTGGCTGGAGTGACTTACTTAGGGTTGGTTCTGCTTTGAGCAGGGGCTTGGACTAGATGACCTCCTATGGTCTGTTCCAATCCTCATCTTCTATGATCCTTTGATCAGGATCCTCACCCTGGTTTAAAGCACCAAACTCAAGGAGATGATGTGGAAAGAATGGGACAAGATCTAAGAATGAGTGGGTGGATTCATAAAGTCTTAAGCTAGAAGGGACCATTGTGATCATCTAGCTCAGGGCTACTCAACTTTGGAAGCCCCAAAGGCCACAATGATACTCACAGCACATGCCAAGGGCTGCAACTTAAGTGTGGTTGCAAATACATGCAAATATATATGCAAATAGCTTCTTTAACATTGACGGGCATGAATACAAAGATTAAGCCTTAAGCCGCAGTGCCGGACCCAAACGTGGCCAGTGTGAGCCAGTCAGCACCTCTTAGGCTCTGCCCACACGGCTAAGCAGACAGCACTTCCCAAATGTCCCGTCATTCCCAGCACCCCCTCGCTGGGGGCTAGAAGCGCAGATACCCTGTACTCTTCTGTTCCAGCCAGCTCGTCCGCTTGCGTCTTTCAATGCTCATCTCGCCTGAGAGACTCCTTGCCATTGTGGAGTGTGTTCCCAGTGGAGGCCATGTTCAAAGGATCCCACCTGCAGGCCACGTGCTGAGTCCCACATAAACCCAAGTGGGCCACAAACAAATGGTCCGCATGCGGCCCACAGGCCACGTGTTGAGTAGCCCTGATATAGCTTCATCTTCTGGATACAGTTTGTTTTTTCTTGTAACCCAATGCCTAGTGGTAGACCTTGAACAGATACATTCTAGAGAGATGGATGACAGCAAATTTACCACAACCCTTGTGAATCTGGCACAATGATCAGTTACCATCCTTAGGGTTTTATAGTCTTAATTCCAGTTTGAGCTGAACGGTGTTTTGTTCCCTCAGGCTCTCTTCCCTTGGACAAAACATGGGCCGCAGAAAGGTTTTCCACCACTTCCATGGCCCCTGAGTCAAAGAATGGAGAAGATCAATCCCTGTTATTGTTTCACTCCATCTCAGGACTAACACATGCATATTCATAGCACACGCCAGTAAGTATTTTAGTCAGAAAGCATTCTGAATGAAATTATACCCTTTAAAATTGGAGAGAATGTATTCTCAAGTTAGTATTTCTTATAATAATCATCTCCTTCAGAGAGATGTGTCATATAATAGCTGCCATGCCCCATGCATTTTTATTTTAATGAAACCAATTTATGAGCAAAATATCAACAAGCACTACAAAATTTTATTGATTTATAATGCCACAGTCTCTTCTGATTGTCTTTCTTCTGTATCAAGCAAACATTAGGAGTTGCTCCTTGGATTTGACACATCCCTATATACTTCACTCTCCAGCAGCCCGTGCTGTTACATAAAACATTTCGAGAAAGTTTTTTTAAGGCATGAATCTCCTCTCTACCAACAGTGTAACTCAAGAGTAAGCCTATTATCATTTTTCTCCCTCAGCTCCTTTCTCTGACTTTTTCTATTTTGCCACTGAAAAGAGAGGAGGAGGAAGGGAACATGAAAAGCCAAGATGGAAAAGAAAACAAGATTAAATTAATCAATTTTCCAGTTTTGGTGCAAGACCAGTGAACTTAGAAAGGACAGATTTTGTAAGGGAAGTTTCTGATTTGGAGAGAAGGTGAGTTTCCATTCAAAGCATTTCAACCAGCTCTAGCCCCAGCATTGCAAAAGGGATGGGGGACGTGCAAAAATCTGAGTGGCATGCAAAGTCTCAGAGGAGCCCAGCATTGGGGGATTTTCAGATCCTGAGAGTTGGCTCAGGTTGGATTGTACCTTTGGGCAGTATTTGTCTGGCATAAATACAGCTCCCTAGCAGGTGTAGTTTCTTTTTCTTGTAGTGATTGATGCAGCATAGTGACATTTCACTGCAAGGCACCAAATGCCTATAATGTTAGAAGCTGCATCAGTGCTCAGATTGTGATGGCCTGAAAGGCCTTGTGAGATGACACAACTACAAAGGGAGGGCTCTGCTGCTTGAATAAATGACAACATGACAATGAAAAGGATATGGAAAAAGGCAGAAAGGTGTAGATGGGGCCAGGATCAGAGGAGGTCAAATGTGATGAATAAGGCAGTTTGACATGCATATCTTGGTATACCGGAAGCATGCTATTTGGAACCAAGTTGGAGTGTGATGGAGCAGATGGCAAAATGATGATAAAGATTCTCCCATTCAATCAGGTGAAGGCTTAGAAGCAGCCAGTCAGGGCTAGGTTGGGCCCTATAAGAAGGGCTGCAGGGCAGAGAGGAGCACAGCATCTGTCTGGAGGGCAAGGGAGAAGGACTGGCTGCATAGATCAATGGTGAGCAGGGCTGGGGAGAAAGCAGGAGCTCCAGCCTGACTTGCCACCTGATTGGGACCCCCCTGATACAAAGGGTTGGGAAGGTGCTGGAGCTACGGGGAAGTGGTCCAGGGAAATTGATAGAGAGGGTTGCCAGAGAGGCAGCATTTGGCTGCCATCTAGAAGGTCCTTGAGTCAGGACCTGGAATAGTGGGCAGGCCGGGTCTCTCCCCATTGCTTGCACTTCACTTGCCGCTGAGGAGCATGGCCAATTCAGACTGCAGTTTGCCTCTGAAGCGAGGGACTAGACTGGGCTGCAGTTGGCCAGTGAAGCAGGACTGAGGACTGCCAGTTCTCCCAGAAGGAAGAAGAATGGAGCTGAGGTACAGTTGGAAGGCCTTGAAGAGGATGCCATGACCCAGGAGAGACATGGGTCCAAAATCCTGAAGAAGGCACAGGAACAGGAAATGGGTGAGACACCACCTGAAGAAGGCAAATGGGAGCTGGATTGAGCTAATTCCCTGGACAACCAGCAGGAGGTGCTGTGGTGATAAGTCTGCACCCTGTTACAGGGAGAAAAAAGGGATTGTTGGGAGATTCCAAGAGATTTAGGGTCCCTTTTCTGTTAGCAAAGGATCCCTGAGAGAAGCATGGAAGTTGATCTGGAATTCCCTGTCTCCCCCTGTATTTGACAGAGTGGCACAGGCAACACGAAAAGCTTCCTGGAGAAGGAAGGGAAGAAGGCATTTATACGTATATGATGATTAAAAGGGGACCTTTTGATGAAACAAAAAGGCCATGCTCTGTTCTGCAGAGTGCCTAGGCCTCCTGCTGCTAGGCATGGAACAGAAGCAGTACTGGACATGAAAGATGCTGTAAGTGGCACCAGTATCAATCTTGACAGCTGTCCTGGAAGTCAATGGAGTGAGATCAGAATCTGCTTGCATATTACTACCACCAATCCACATTCACAGATCTTTTCTACTCAGGCACAATCCTGAATAGACGTCAATGAAGTTTTGCCTGCACAGGAACCTCAGGATTGGGTCCACAAATACAGGGCTGGGAAAAGCTATTTTACTGGGAGGATAGTGGAGCATTGGAATGGCTGACCATGGAGGTGGTGAAATCTCCATTCTCAGAGGTTTTTAAGGCCAGTCTTGGCAAAGCCCTGGCTGGGATGATTTAGTTGGGGTTGGTCCTGCTTTGAGCAGGACGCTGGACTACATGATCTCCTGAGCTCTCTTCCAACCCTAATCTATGATTCTATGGCAATGATCACCACTGCATATATCCATTTCCCCCCAAAAGTATTTCCATTAAAATTAACAACAAGCTGGAAGGAATGTAAATCAGCCTGCCTCAGGGCATGAGTCAATACAGGGATCAGGAGGAAACTTCTTTTAGGGATAAATCAGACCACACCTGCCTGCTCTGAGGGTTTCTTGTGGCCTCCTATGAATCAGCTAGTGCTGGCCAATGTCCAAATCAAGATTATGAACTACATGGACTTTAAGTCTGGTTCCTGCAAGTCCTGGGTGCCTGTGGTGTGATGGGAAAGTAAACTGAGCACATCACATAGGAAGGAAGCATGTTCTAGTCTTCTGCCCAGTTATGGAAGATGAGAGCCTTGGCTTGGACCATGCTAGAGCCTTGTGCTGAGAGTGCCTGGATTGTTGGCAGGTAGCTCCAGCACCTAGCTAATCATGTGGCAGGCGCACAGTCTGATTGTTCCAGTAAATGCATTTCCTTTATTACAAAAATGCCAGCTGCTAGAATTGATTGGCTTTAGTCTATGGATGGGACTCTCGTTCTTCCTTCCTGGAGTGAACAGTGTGCATGTTGCCCATCCTGGGTACAAGGTACCAGCTGCATGTTCTGTACAACTGAAGTGAACATGCTGAACTAACAAGTGTTTACAATGCGAGGGTAGGATTGGGCTGTACTCATGGCCAAATCTTGAGCTTAGTGTAGAGCTACACAGTATTGCCCAGGCTCCAGGAAGGCAGGATGTCTCATTGAAGCACCATCCCATGGGACACTTCAGTGTGATCTCCCCAGTCTAAGGTGGATTGTACCCATGGAGGACACTAGCAAGGACTGTAATTGTGCCTGGAAGAAGGGTCGCGGTAACAAACCCTTTCAGGGGCCTTGCGGTGATCTAACCCTCAGGTTTCATGCCAGCAAACTCATATTGATTTCTGGACATGGTCTATTTATACAGGGGCCCAAATCAAGGCCCAGTCCAATATGTTGGTATTTGAAATCTGGATCTCTTTCCTGTCTCTCCATTGCTTTATTGATGTGTGTGGCACAGTACAGGTGATCGGAGAGAGAGTCCTTGCCCTGTGGGAATGAAATCTGTCTTTGTAGCTTGGTTCCAGCTCTCGACCCGAACCCCAAGGTGCACAGCTCCTGCTGTCTCCATTCTGATTCTGTTTGGCAGCGGAACACTGAATGCAGCTGAATAACCCGTGAGGCACAAGCCCTGAAGACAGAAAGCATATACAGATCCTTAGCTGGTCTAAATCATTCCACTGACTGCAATGCAGCTATGCTGCTTGACAAGTGCTAGCCCTATGCAAGGAACCAGTTTCCTGTCTCAATTAGTTTCCCCCAGATTTTCAGATCTAAGTGCTATTCTGAATCCATCCTCTGCAGCAGCATGTCCCTAGAGCCTGCTGTGCTCTAGGCATTGTCCTCTGAGCACACTATCCCTCCATCTCCCCCATTAGGTCTCTGATTAGGCATCCAATGGTTCCCATTCCCAGCCCCTGGGGTCTATCTCATCTTTGCTGTAAGTTCCTTGTTGAAGATGAAAGCTCCGCTGGTGTTCTCCATTAGCATTTCTGAGCCAGACTGCCAATTTCACCTGAGGATGGCATTTTCTCTGAGCTGAGAATAGTTTGCCCCTTTCTGAAAACCATGGCTTGGATTGCAAGGAAATCGGAGCTGGGCAGAACGCCGCCAGTGGGCCATTGTGAGTTACCTGCATTGGGATGTAACTGTTTCCCTTTTGAAAGCAATCCATGGCCCCAAGCTCCGCTTCCCCGAATCCATCAGCTTAGTGCTGTTATTCCTGTCATTGTGACTTGCTTCAGCAGGGACCCACGGCTCAGTAACATGCTGCTTTCACATGAAAATGTGACATTTCCATCTGCTTTCTCCTTTCACGTCCCTCACGCAGTGCCCTGAATATATTAGAGTTAGAACAAATTCTGCATGCGGAAGGAAATGCAAGCTGGAGACAAGAGGTGGATGGAGGGTTGCTGTGAAGGATCATACCTGGAGAATGAAGACATCTCTATTTTCTTCTGCTTTACAACCCCTTCCTCTGACTCCTCTAACTCCCAGGCCTGCTGTCACAATAAATGCTTTGGGCTCAGAAAAGACAGGCACTTGTTTTCAGGTGACAGAGTGGTTTGGATGATATGGAATCCAGGGGACTGTTCGTTTCTGTGGAGGAGACTCTGAAACACACTCAGGGCAAGTCGACACTAGAATTCTACATCCGTCTCTGTAGTGTGCCTGGTTAAGATGTGCTATGTCAATGAGGGAGCACTTTCTCATCAGCATAATTACTTAGCCTCTGCCTCTCACACTCTACACTGCATTCTTTTTCCGCTTTTTTGGGGCGGGAGGGGGAAGAGGCTTTTCCAATATTTGGCCTGTCTACCCAAGGCCAAATGTGGGAAAAATCTCCCCTTGTGGAAGATTCTGTATTCCTCATAAAATGAAGAATACAGGGCTTCTGAGAGAACGTGTCTGCTTTCGGCGGAAGTGGAAGCATTCCCTGGATGCAGCAGAGTTTTTAAAAACTCTGCAGTTTAGACATCCCCCCCAGAGGTGGAGTCAGAGGGAGAGCGTCTCCTGCTAACAGCGCTGGTGTGGACAGTGCTTAAGTCTATGCAACTTATGTCTGTCAGGGGGCTTCTTTTTCACACCCCAGAGCGACGTAAGTTAATCAACTTATGCAGTAGTGGACACCAGTCCCTCAGAAGTGAAGTCTGTCTGTCTGTCTGTCTGTCTGTCTATAAGGTGGTCTGGGGTAGATTCTCTCCAACTAGCTTGGATTTCATTATGCTCAGTTAGAGTCCCTTAGGCTGTCACAGGGTGACTGGCCCCATTTAGAGAAAGTGGGAGGGTCTGGTGCATCTGGACTGATTACCTGCTGCTCATCTGGCTGTAATGGGGACTTCTCTCCCCTTCCCTCCCCTCCCCCCGGCCCTCATAAAGAGGGAGATGGCTACAGCCACTGCAGAAAGCAGCAAAGTTTCTTCAGGGCCCAGCTTAGCTGGGGGAAGACCTCAGCAGAGGAGGCCTGAGGAAAAGGCCTAACTCTTGACAAGATGTGCCTAGTGAGCAGGAAGAAATACTCTCAGGGAGGAGGGGCTGGGCTCTGTTAAAACTAGAATGAACACTTTGTAAATCAGACTTTTTGTGACAGATGTAGTCAATTGGGCTCCAAAAGGGGGAATGGTCTGAATATCTGACTTGTAAGTTAAATGGCAGCTGATATAGGCCTCAGCAGAAGTGCACCTGGCCAGAAGGGGTGGTATAGAGTAGACACACTGTCATAACCAGGAGAGTTGACCAGCACCTGGTGACTAAGGGGTTAACTAATGCCTCCTGTATCTAGCCAGGTATCGGGTGGTCAGCCAATAACAATGCAGGTAGGAATTTCAAACTGGGAAAGAGTAGTTTTTATTTTTCCCTCTTTTGTCAAAAAAGCAGAGAGGTTTCTTCTAAGACACTGGGAGATGGGAGGCACTTCTATCTCCAAGAATGGACTTCCTACAATGTATAAGTAGGGCAAAGTTTAGATAGTCCATCAGGATTTTGTTGTTTTCCTGATTTGGGAATTTGGAACTAATGTCTGAGCTGTTAATTGTGTGTTTTCTCTTTTGTAACTAAAACTGTTAGCCCCTGGGGTCCCCCTGAGTACCGATCAATTGGTAGTTCTTTCCATCTAGCCACTTTATAAAAGTTTGTTTTCTTTTTCCTAATTAACCATTATTGGTTGATTTTTTTTTTGTGTCCTGGAAGGTCTGTCTGTGTGTATCTGCATGCCTCTGACTGAGGGGTCAGCTACCACAGACTGCACCTTGTTTTTCTGTTTTCTCTTTTTCAAGCTCTTTTGGGGAAAAAGAGCTTGGGGTACCCCTGGGGTTGGTTTCAAGTGTCCACCCCTGGTTGTGGATTTAAAAACATGTGATGGTGACAGCGGATTCTCCAAAATCCGGGTTTTAGGATTTTGGGGGGAAGTTTTTGTACCAAAGCCTGTAGAGACAAGGTTTGGGGGTGCTCGTGCAGGCCCCCACTTCTGCATTGATTGTGGAAGAGTGTAGAACAGCCTTGACACACACCCTTTAATATCTGCCCACACCTACTGTGCCTACAGGGCAAGAGAGTTTGTGTAATTTGCCTACCAAGGAGCCAGAAGAAGGTGACACTTTAAAGCAGGGTGAGAGTTACTTTAACTTGCAGCTTCGTTGGAGTTTGTTCTTTTGAGGAATGGAATTATATCAGGGTGAAAGTGGTGCAAGAGGCAACTCGCCTCTGTGGCTGTCTAGACTGGCCAGTTTTTGCGGAAAATCAGCCGCTTTTCTGCAAAAACTGGCCAGCTGTCTACACTGGCTGCTTGAATTTCCGCAAGAACACTGACTTTCTACTGTAGGAAATCAGTGCTTCTTGCGGAAATATTTTGCCCTTCCCATTCGAGCAAAAGTCCCTTTTGCGCAAATCATTTGCACAAAAGGGCCAGTGTAGACAAAAAATCATTTGTTTTGCGCAAAAAAGCCCCGATCGCGAAAATGGCAATCGGGGCTTTTTTGCGCAAAAGCGCGTCTAGATTGGCACGGACGCTTTTCTGCAAAAAGTGCTTTTGCAGAAAAGTGTCCGTACTAATCTAGACGCTCGTTTTCCGAAAATGCTTTTAACAGAAAACTTTTCTGTTAAAAGCATTTCCAGAAAATCATGCCAGTGTAGACGTAGCCTGTGTGTATAAAATACAGCAAGTGTAGCCTAGTCCACACGAGGAAGTTAGGTTGACTGTAACTGTTACTCAGGGATGTGAAAAATCTACCCTTTTGAGTGATATAGTTAAACCAATCTGAGTAGAGAGCGCTAGATTGATTGAAAAATTATCCTGCTGACCTGGCTATCACCTCTAGGTAATCAACCTTCCCATCAGAGAATCCTTTCCTGTGGTGTAAATAGTGCCTGTAGCACAGTACTGCAACAGTGATCTTAAATAGGATCAAAAGAATCGAATTGTTGCCTGACTTCCCCCCACCCTCCAGTTTTACTGTGCTGTAGTTTCATTGATGTCAGTAGTGTTACTCCTGATGTGTATCAGTGTACTGGAGAGGTGAATCAGGCCTTGTCTATGATAGAATAGGACAAATGTGTGCTAATATGAGCGCTATTTGCATACCTCTTCCGAAAACTAAAACACAGTGTAGCAGTACCCCAAGTGAGTTACACGCCCATATGAAATGGACAAGGGAGGAGAGTCAAACTCAGCATGCTGTTCATCTTATTAATGTCACTATAGTATGAGCATGTCCCAAGAGTTAACCATATTTATAACTACCTAGGGGTCTATATTTTTAAGAATATCATCTGTAATATTGAATTTTCTGGCTCTGGTCAGATGGTCAAATTTCAACTCTATCTTCCGATTACAGGGTTGTAGGTTTTTTTCCCTTGCATTTCTTTTAATTTGTTTAAATTTGTGTCTCTCAAAGATCAGAAGAATTCTTCCATGTACACATTAGAAGACTCTTAACTAGGTCCTGGCATTCCAGTGAATGACCCTATTCCATAACCAGATATTGTGGGATTCTTAAAAATGTCCATTGTTCAGCAAATGGCCTATAATTGTTTCTCTTTAGTGGGAACCCATATTTCAACTCATGTCAGGCCATCAACCAGAACATCATTATGATAACATATTTCAGTCTGTGTAGATTTAAAAAGCTGTGACAAATAACTGCAGAACGGGGGTTTAAAGATTAACAACCCAACCATTCAAAAAAAAAAAAAAAAAGCCCAAATGGTTTGATTTACAGTATAAGCTAATAATCTGGAATTCCATGGGAAAACATGAGTCTAAATAGCTTGTGACTAATTCCCAGCCTTTGTTGCAAGGGAGTTTCTTGCATTTGTTGTTTCCACCAGACAAAATGCACTATTGGTTTAAGGAAAAGCCCAACGCTGGAATAATAAAAGTTGCTGCAAGTCAGCCTTGAGAGGTGTTGTCAGAGCTGCGTGTGGGGAACCCAAAACTAGAATAACATGGGATGCTGCAGGTCAGGACTCAGAGCTGTGTGTAGGGAACAACAAGGATATTGTCAGGACGTCATTTGGAGGATTATCATAGAATCATAGAGCTGGAAGAGACCTCAGAAGTTCATCAAGTCCAGCCCC
>JANRFK010001605.1:37252915-37271161 GCA_030068395.1 Apalone spinifera | reverse complement strand
GCCCTCAGGGGCTTTTCCAGCTCCCTGCCCTGGGTCACTTCCTACCCCCTTCCCGTAGCGGTTCCACCTGTTGGCGCGAGTCGGGTGGCTGTAGCAGCACTTCTCAAGTCAGCATCGGCGGTGGCTGGTCCGGTGCCGGGGTCACGGGCGGTTGGCCGGCAGCTCCATCATTGGGGTCGAGCCCAGCTTGGGCCTGGCAGCAGCATGTTCAATGGGCCTGGCGACTTCAACTCAGGCAGTTGGGCACTAGCTCCAGCTCTGGCCACGGTCTGCCCCGTCTGAGGCAGGCCTGCAGCCTTTTGTACCTTTGCTCCCCGGGGAACATGCCCAGTAGGGCTGTGTGGGTGGCGCCCTCTCTGCCCCCGGCGCCAGGTGGTTTCCCTGGGCTTGCGTGTGGGGCGGGGCCGCCCCGTCACACTGTAACAAAAGCCTTGCTAAAGTCAAGGTATATAACATCCACTGACTTACCCATGTCCACAGAGCCAGTTACATTGTTGGATTAAGCTCCAGCTCAGCTGAGGCTGTGTTGGTGGATGAGGGAAGCAACAGGAAAAATGCACAAAGGCATATGGCCTCCTTCTGGGAAAGGGTTTTCTCTGTTTTTGTTCTTACCCACAAGACTCGTTATCCTATCAAAGAAAGCTATCAGAATGGTTTGACATGATTTGCTGGCATGTTACCTATCATCCATCCGGAGGGCCCTGTTAGATCTCTGCCTGCTGCTGGACACCAGGGAGCACCAGAGGCTGGCTGCTTCTCTTCCCTTGTGAAAATACAGGATTCTGCTTTTCCAGGAATCCAGGCCAGATGCCTCCTTCTGCCGCTTGCCCACCTGGGTTAGGATTGTCCAGGAAGTTTGTGGGAGGGAGGGGTAGAGAGTCATACAAAATGCTCAACACCTCCCACCCCTGGAGGTGAACATACTGAATACAGAGGGACATAGTAATTGCCATATTGGATCAGACCAGGGAGCCACATAAGCCAATATCCTGTTTTTGCATGCACTTGCTGCTTCAAAAACAGGTTCAAGAAACCCTGCAGTGGCCAGTGATAGAATAACCAGTCCATGGGAGCAGTTTTTTCCTATCTTCTGTCATACAAGAGGGTTGGTTTCCCTTCTAAAAATGTGCATTGTACCAGTCATGGCTGTTTGTGCTCTTGTTATCAGTACGTGTGTCTCATCCTTTTTCATCACCCAATGAGCCTTTATATTATCATGTAGCAAGGAGTTCCACAGGTTTATAGGGATAGTACTTTGAGACTGGAGCAAAATTTCTATATACATATCTCAAAGCACTTAAACCCAGTCTCCCAGCACTCTCCCTGGCATGGGGAAGTACCACCATTCCCATTTTATAGATGTGGAAACTGATGACTAAGACAGTGAAGTGACCTGCCCAAGGTAATGGAGTTAGAGCCAGAAATAGAACCAATTTGTTCTGACTCCCAGGTCTGTTCTCCATCAGCCCATCCTGTGAATGTCTGGAGTTTAGGGGTAACAGATTCCAGCATAAGAACTTCTGGCCAGAAACCTTCAAGCACTGAAGCCCTTCTGCATATAGGCACCTCCAGCACCTGCCCCCACCCAAAGGCTAAGAAAGCAATGACAGCCTCCAGTCACACTAGCAATCAGAACAAACTGCCCTCATGTGAAACAATGCCGTTGGACTTTTAACTTCAGTAGGTCTTCACCAGTGTTCCCTGGAAGCTATGCGCTTGTGCAGCCATGCAGGAGAGATACAAATGCCACCCAGCTGATTAGCAGAGTGCCCACAGCTAGGTTTTTTGTTTCTACTGCTGGTGCATATTTGCACATGCCTCAGTGCATGTAAAATTATTTTGCACATAGATGGAAAAAAATCCACACATGAATGAAAAAGATTAGAGCAAACATTGGTCTCTACATTTGTCCCCCCTCCCCAGCTGGCAAACAGGGAGCCCAACATTCCCTCCTCTACCTGGAAAATCTTTTGCACATTCCAGAACACAATGCTGCCCACAGTATGACCATAAGCTGGGTATCAGAGGCATGTGCCCTGGGCTTTCCCCTGCATGTCTGCTGGGAGGAAAGCTGCCAGGCCAGCTACAGACTATCTGCTGAGCTTTGTGCTGAGAGGTTCAGCAATTGGCCAGTCAATGAAGATCACCACAAATCGGGCTGTGTTTATGCTTTGGCTTTATGCAAAGCCAGTCAATATATGACCTGCTGCAGACACTCAGAGCTCCCCAACCAGCAAACTCAGAGCAACTCGCTGTTATACGTGCTTGGGTTGTCCAACTGCTCTGCTGTCCAGAAATAAAGTCCCAGCCTCAGGAATGCCTAAAACAGGTCTGAGCAAGGTGGTTTCCTCACAGCAGAATGAGCTGGCCAGTGGGTGATGTCTTCATTCTGCTGCCCCGACCACCAGCTCACTATTCATCCTTTGTGGGAGATGTTGAGCAACACAGGGCAGAAGGTGGCCATGGAGGTGGGGACCAGCACAGCAAGCCTGTGAATGTCTTATGAGGATAAACCAAACATAGTGGCCCATGGACTCAGCAGCTGAGATGCATAAAGGAGCAGCTTCCACCTCCCAAAAATGCCCTCAGTGCCCAATGAATACATTTAATTTCATTAAGCTTCCAGCAGAACTGGAAGCCAGCCAGGGGCCCCAACATTTCCTTTTATACCCCGTTCCAAATGACTCCTCTTCATCTCTGGTCTAACATAGAACTGTCATCCCATCAGTCCATGGCCACAGTGGACTGGGCTCTGGGCCAGATGGACAGAGCATGTTTCCCAGCCTTTCACTAACATAGAAACTTGGCTGGGTCAGGATGCAAAGGAGGGAGCAAGTGAGAGGAGGAGTCACTAGCATGTTGTAACAGATGACCTCCTAGCAGAGCTGCAAGCAGGTTACTCTAGACCCTTGCATAGCTCCAGCAGTCCACGGAGAAACCTTTCTCATGTGGGAGCTGCTGGCTGGGACCCAGACTTAGGATTCACAAATGCCTCTTCAAAAGCAGTTCAATGCAGGGGCAGCATGGCTGTCAAAGCCTGGGTGAAAGCAGCTGCCTCAGTCTAGAGCTCTAGGAGGCCAGGCAGCTTAACAAGGGCACCCTGGGAACCTGTTGTATGAACCCTCCCATTCCCCATTGGGAAGCAAAAGTACAAGCCCCCTTAGCTAATACAGGAGGGATGACCCAGAGAACTCCAGACAAACAAATACACTGCTGCAGCTTAAGGGAAAGATCTGTAGTTGAGGCTGTAACAACTCCTATCCTCTGTGAAGGGGGACTCGTAATGTATACTTCCCAAAGGGTTACACAACTACAGCCAGAAAGCCCAAACAAAGGCTAAGGAGAAGCAGGGCTGAGACTTCTTCAAGTACAATGTGAAGGAAACCCCTTCCTAGGCAGGAGTGGCAGAGCCAGAGTGACTCATGTCCCAGTTTTCTGGTCAGGACTCAGAACAGACACCCAAGCAACGACACTGAAAGCTCAGAGTCATCTGTCTATTTAGGTTTTAATAAACTTTCCCCATCAATGAGCCTGACACCTTTCAGCAGCCCCTGCTGCCCTCCCAGGCAGCTGAACAGAACACTCGGCCTCTCTGAAAGAGATCTTTAGTGCTGCCTTCAAAGAAGTGAAAACGTGCAGTAATCCAGCGGGAGAGAAGAACCCTAGCCCTAACTCAGCCACCATTCTGATTTTTACCCGCTTTCCTGCATCTCCTTCTGTGGTAAGATCTAGTGGTGGCACCTACATCTGTCTCCTCTGGCCCTCTAGATTCTTTACCAGCAGCTTTCAGAGCAAAACAAAGAACAGACTTGACCCTGCTGATGAGTGTCTCCTGACTGTGGACAGAAACCAAACCTTACCAACCATCTCTGCAGCTACAGGTGGTGTTGATCATACGGTGTTTATAGCCCGCATGTTAGCTCTGGATCTGGCAGGAGTGCACTGAGGCAGGGTCACTCATGGTCCAAGCACTGATCTCAGAGAGCAACTAGGATGGGCACCACGCTTCACCCTGCAGGTCCCTGGCATGTAGACTCCCGCAGGGCACAGTACTCTCCCCTCCTCTCTACCAACTATGAGGCAGCCTGGAAGAGCTGTGAGATGTCACAGACTCATAAGCACTAGAAAGTGGACTCTCCACTGTCTCCAACATCTGATTCTCAGCACCTCTTTCTCCAGGCCATGCAGCTTCACATCACCATGCTGTATTTAGCAGATGGGTGGAGAGCAGAGGAGAGAGAGATGTTAGGGAGGGTGGAAACTGCCAGTACTCGGATATCACTTTTGGCTGAGGGCATCAGACCACAGGTGAGCGAGTGGTGTGGAGTGTCAGGGTCACGCCGTACTTCTCACTGCCCCTGAGCACATAGAAAGCCCCAGGGGTGAGGCATGGCGGCATTGGTCTTCAAATGGGTAGTCATACTATGGTTAACGACTGCAGCTCACAGCCCCTGGAGTTGGTCGCCCTTGCCACAAGCAGGCAGCAGCCAGTGCGGCACGCAGCCTCTCTCTCACAGCAGACTGAGGAGAACATCAGACTTGCCCTGGCTCTCTCTGCACACAAGTGTCCTGGCTCTACTCAACAGTGCCTGGAGTCTGGCTCCCTCAGAGCACATGCCTGTTCCTCACTGACCCTCCATAATGACTGCACTGCTCCTCTAAAGCCCCAGGTTGACTGCCTTAGCAGCCAGGGGAAATGGAGTAATGCCCAAGCCCAATTGTGGAGCATTAAAACTAAAACCCTTCTAGTGAAAGACTTTCCTCAAAACAAACACTCGGACACCGTGGCTCAGTAGGTTTGTCTGCTCTCGTCACAGGTCAGTTACTGCTGCACTGTGCGTCACTAAAAAGATGAGGGACGCACAAGAAACACTGAGAAGGACTAGGACGCTGTGTGCTCTAGCCCTGCTGTTCGTATAGGAAGAAGTTACTCACCTTGTGTGATAACGATGGTTCTTCGAGATGTGCTCCACTCTAGGTGTCAGGTCTGTCCCGGCACCATTGATCGGGAGATTTCGTAGCCATATCGGGCCGGACCGCGCATGCTCCCTGCGCCGCTGGTCATTCGCGCCCTTTCTAGCGTGCGCGGTTCGGCCCCCCCGCCAGTTTCTCTCACCGCTCGGTCTCTGAAACGAGAAAGAGAGAAAACAACCCCGGAGCGGGGAGGAGGGCGGGACGTGGAGCACCCACGGAGCACATCTCAAAGAACCATCGTTACCACACAAGGTGAGTAACTTCTTCTTTTTCTTCTTCGAGTGGCCCCATGGGTGCTCCACTTTAGGTGACTGTATAGCAGTAGTTGGAACAAGGAGCGCTCCAGGTTAATTAGGTTTTACTGTAGAAAGGACTGCAGAAGCCACTGCATGGTCCGCCGCCCATATTTGCACTATAGCATAACGTCTCATAAATGTAGAGCTGGAAGCCCATGTGGCTGCCCTGCAAATATCTGCTAATGGAACTCCTCTGGCGAAGGCGGTAGATGTCGCCACTGCTCTGGCCAAGCGTGCTCGTGGCTGAGAAGACAAGGGTGTACCCTGAATGGAATGGCATGTGGTAATGCATAAGGTGATAAGCTTGGCAATGCGCTGAGTGGAGAGTGCAGCACTCTTAGATCGTTGATATCGGAAGTCTGTTTGTCTCCACTGGCGGGTTCTGTCTATGTAAAAGGAAAGAGCGCACCTTACGTCCAGCGTATGCAGCAGGGCCTCCTTCATTGAGGCATGCGGCTTAGGGTAAAAGGAAGGAAGGATGATCGGTTCATTGATATGAAATGACGAAGAGACCTTGGGTATGAACGCTGGGTGTAATCGTAACGTCACCAACTCCTTTGAGAAAGAGGTAAAAGGAGGATTTGTCATTATCGCCCCTAGCTCGCTAACTCTTACGTGCTGATGTAATTGCGAGCAAGAAGATGGTCTTCATGGTTAACATCTGTAAGGTTACAGCTGCTAGAGGCTCGAATGGAGTATACATAATTGTATCAAGTACCAGGTTGAGGTTCCATGATGGCGGAGGTGGCCTTTGAGGTGGGCTTATATTGATAAGGCCTTTGAGGAATCGTCTAGTTGTCGGGTGAGAGACCACCGAAGAACCCTGTATTGGGTAATGGAAGGCACTGATGGCTGCCAAGTGAACTCTGAGGGATGCCAGAGAAAGCTTCAAGTTTCGCAGGTGAAGAATGTATTCGAGAATTTGGTGTAGAGGAGAAGACAACGGTTGAATGTTATTCTGGAGGCACTAGTAGGAGTATCTGCACCATTTAACCAGGTAAGTATTTTGCGTAGATGTCTTTCTACTATGTATCAATATGGACCTGACCTGATCTGAACAAAGCTTTTTGTCTAGTCTAAGCCAGTCAGGAGCCATGCCGTCAAGTGCAATGCTTCTAGTTTGGGGTGAAGGAGAGATCCCTGGTCTTGAGAGAGGAGATCTCGGTACAAGGGCAGAGGCCATGGTGGTCGAAGTAACATTTTGTGTAAGAAAGGATACCTTGCTTGTCTTGGCCAAGCTAGTGCTATTAAAATTACCGTCGCCCTCTCCATTCTGATTTTCTCTAGTGTTCTGGGAACCAGGACTGTTGGTGGAAAAGCATACAGTAGTGACTTTTTCCAATTGATCAGAAGGTGCATCGTCGAGAGATCCTTTGCCAATCTCTGCTCTGGAGCAAAAAAGGCGACACTTTTTGTTGACAGATGTCGCAAAGAGATCTACCAGAGGCGCTCCCCATCTGCGGAAGATCTTCTGAAGTACATCCTGCCTCACCTCCCACTCGTGGTCCATGGGGAAGTGTCTGCTGAGGGAATTGGCAATGACATTGGCTATGCCAGGTAAGTACGATGCTGTTATGATTATGTTGTTCTGTATGCACCAATTCCAGTATCGTACCGCTTCGGCGCATAGGGAGTGTGATCTTGCTCCTCCCTGTCTGTTTATATAATACATTGCCGCTATGTTGTCTGTCAACACCCTGACTTTTTTGTCTCTCAGACTGGGGAGGAAGCGTTTGCATGCTAGAAAGATCGCTCGCAACTCTAGTTGGTTGATGTGAAGGCGTCTCTCGCTGTGAGACCATCGTCCCTGGATGCGCTCCTTGCCCATGTGAGCATCCCATCTGATGAGTGAAGCATCTGACATTAACTGAACCGATGGCTGAGCTTGGTGAAACGGTACTCCCGTGAGGATGTTTGATGGGTTCGTCCACCATTGAAGGGACCTGTGCACGTGGGATGGAGGAGTAACTAACTTATGTATGAAGTATCAGAGGGGTAGCCGTGTTAGTCTGAATCTGGAGAAGCGGCGAGGGGTCCTGTGGCACCTTATAGACTAACCGAAGTGTTTGGAGCATAAGCTTTCGTGGGCAAAGACCCACTTCGTCAGATGCATGTAGTGGAAATTTTCAGAGGCAGGTATAAATAAGTATATTTATATAAATAAATAATTTATACCTGCCTCTGAAAATTTCCACTACATGCATCTGACGAAGTGGGTCTTTGCCCACGAAAGCTTATGCTCCAAACACTTCGGTTAGTGTATAAGGTGCTACAGGACCCCTCGCCGCTTCTAACTTATGTATGTCGTGTCTTGTGGGGACATACACCGTTGACAGTCAGTGTTGTAGATTTCTTAGATGGAGACTTGCGTGTGGGATGACGAAGGTGGCTGCAGCCATGTGGCCAAGCAAGCGTAGGCAAATATGTGCTGAGACTGTTGCGGTTTTGTGGAGAAGATTGACCAGGTCTTTTAATTGCCTGGAATCTGTCCCTGGGCAGATACGCTCTCACCGCACAGGAGTCAAAAACTGCTCCTATGAACTTTATGTTCTGTGTTGGAATTAACGTGGACTTTTGTTCGTTTACTATCAGCCCAAGAGAGTTGAAAGTCTCTCTGACTATTGAAATCATCTGTGTCGTCTACTGTCGTGATGTTCCCTTTATGAGACAGTCGTCCAGATAAGGGAATAGGATGACTCCGAGACGAAGAAGCTGGGCGGCGACAACTGTGAGGGTCTTTGAAAAAACTCTTGGAGCCGAAGCTAGCCCAAACGGAAGGACGCAATACTGAAAGTGCTCATTGCTTATAACAAATTGTAGGAATCGCCTGCGCGCAGGGCGTATGGCTATTTGAAAATAGGCATCCTGGAGGTTGAGGGCCGCGAACCAGTCGTCGGTGTCCAGAGAAGAAATGATCGTAGTCAGAGTCACCATTTTGAATCGCTGCTTCCGCAGGTAACGGTTTAACCCTCATAGATCGAGTATGGGTCTCCAACCCCCTGTTTTCTTTTGAGTTAGGAAGTACCTTGAATAGAACCCTTTTCTCCTGAAGCAGTCTGGGACCCTTTCCATCACTCCGATTTCTAACAGGCAATAGGCCTCCTGTTGTAAGAGGGCCTCATGAAAAGGGTCCCTGAAAAGGGTTCCTGAAAAGGGACAGGGTGGGAGAGGTGGGGGGGGGGAAGGGATGTGAATGGGATGTTGAGTCCGGATTTTATCATTTCTAAAACCCATCTGTCCGATGATATGGCAACCCATTGATGGTAGTAGGGTCACAGCCGATGTTGGAAAATGGGATTGGTGTCTCTGACTAGAACAGGAATGTTCAGTGTGCCCTCAACCTGGGAGTCAAACCTGCTGCTTGGGTGTCACTGCATTATTCGCCCTAGATGTCTGAGGGCGTCTGCGCTGTGTCCTCTGCTTGGACCGGTTTTGACCATATGGACGGTTTTGCGGTCTGCCAAATTGGTACTTGTAACGTCTTTGGAATGGGAAATAACGCTTATGGTGGCAAGGTGGAACGTACATCCCGAGCGTATGTAAGGTGGCTTGGGAATCTTTGCCTGTGTGGAGCCCCTCGTCCGTTTTCTCTGCAAACGACTTAATCCTGTCAAATGGAAGATCCTCGACCTTGGATTATAACCCTTTCGGTACAGCAGCGGCTGCAAGCCACGAAGCTCTTCTCAAGAAACTGCTGTTGCAATTGTTCGAGCCGCTGTGTCTGCCACATCCATGGCAATTTGCAAACCTGCTCTGCACATGCATAGGCCTCCTGCAGTATAGATCAGAGAAGTATTTTGTCGGTTTCAGAAATTCTCTGAGCAATTTCCGATAATTTTGCTATGTTGTCAAAACTATGATTAGAAAGTAACGCTGCGTAATTTGTGATAGGAGGAGAAGTGTTGAAGTGGAGTACACTTTTCTTCCGAATATGTCCAGTCTCTTTGCCCTTGTCTGCTGCGGAATTCCTTACTTGCGGATTTTTTGCTCTTTGCAGAGCTGCATCCACCACCACCGAGTTTGGTTGAGGGTGAGTAAAAGGGAACTCAGCACCCTTTGAAGATACAAAGTATCAGGATGGAGTAGTGGAAGCCGGCATATTCCAAATTTCTGTGGCTGGCTCCAGGATCACCTCGTCCAGCGGCAGAGCCACCTTAGATTGCTGTCTAGGGTGCAAGTTCTTTAGTAACTTATACTGCTTTGCTTGCACCTCCGCTAACTGAACCTCCTGTGACTGTGCCACCATCTTAAAGAGGTCTTGAAATTCTCGGGTATCATCTGGTGGTGAGGAGCCCATTGCAAAAACTGTGTCATCGGGAGAAGACGACTGGGCATCCTGTGGGAAAGCTTGTGGCGTCTGCTCATCCGTGTCCGAGATTTGACCCTCTTCAGGTTCCGACAGGACCAAAACTGAAGGGGCACTAGGAGGAGGTCCGGGTGACCACAGCGGTTGGTGGTCAGAGACAGGTGGCGAGCGGCATCTGTAAGATGACTGGCGGCAGCAACACGAATAAGAATGGGACTGTCATCTGCCCTGTAATAACTCATGTGATAATGATAGTCGTAATCAGGAGACGACCTTCTGGAAGGTATCTACTCCCATGTCTAGTATGCTGAGATCTTGGAGGGGAGTAACTCGGAGAGCGAGATGTGTATCTGTAATAATGGCAAGATCTTCGTCATGGGGAACGCGAAGAGCTATGCCTCGGAGAGTAAGGTCCCTTCCCGATACTGGATAATGGGGTGAGGAAGGGCTGTTGAAGGCACAGGAGAAGGAGACAGTGAATGATCCCTAGGGATCGACTTCCTAGATGCTTTTGTAGGGCCTGATGATAAGTGCCCCTTTACAGCTGAAGCGTCCCCTGCTGTGCTCCGATAGATCTCTTCCACTGATGGAGAGTCTGAGTCATGGGAGGAGGGAGAGCCTGGTGCAGTCTTGATGTAGACTGCCACTCTCGGGGCCGAGCCGAGTAATTCTCGTGGCACCGGGTGTGCCGCGGAACAGCTGATCGGCGCCGGGTCCACGCTTTGCAGTGCGGGGCTCTCCCGGTGCCATCTCCTGTCCGGTGCGGACGGCACCCGGTCTTGCAGCGCCGTAAGCGGCACCATCTCAGTGACTGCCCAGACTGCCGACTCCGGTGCCAATCCTTGCATGGAGACGGTGCCTTCTCCGTCGGTGCCGTTAGCCGGGGCCGCTTGATCCCCGAAGGGGTCGAAGCCTGCTTATGCTCCCTATGGAGAGCGGGGCGGGGCAGATGCCAGGAGGGCTCGCCAGGCTTAGAAGATTGCGGCCGTGAAATTGACTTAGCCGCCGACCGGCTATTTTCCGATCCCCGGTCTCCCTGATTTATCGGAGGCAGAGGAACCGCTGGCAGGGAGCGGGCGGAGGAGGCTTTTTTCTTCTTTGCTCCACTGCCACAGGGGATAATGCCCTTCTTTTCGGGGGCTGAGGTGACTCCTGCTGTAGAGTGTGTGATGGCTGAAGAGCCTTATCACATAGCAGGAGTTTCAGACGTAGGTCTCTGTCTCTTCGTGCCCTCGGTGTTAATTTACAGCAGTGGGCACGTTTGCTAGTGACATGAGACTCCCCCAGGCAACGAATGCAGAGAGCATGCCCATCAGAAGGGGGCATTGCCTCTTTACACCGAACACGCTGCTTAAAGCCGGGTGATCTGGACTTGGCGGTGAAACTGACAAGAAAAGCGCTTCAGCGCGTACCTGACTAAAACGATCTTTTCTCTTGTTTTGAAGACTAACTGAACAAGGCTAAGAACTAACTCACACTATGATTGAACTATTTACACGATGTTTTTTCAGAGCAATGGTACGCGACCGAACACAGATCGCCAGCTCCCGTCAGCGACCGAGGAAGGTTGAGAGGAACTGGCGGGGGGGCCGAAACGCGCACGCTAGACAGGGTGGGAGTGACCAGCGGCGCAGGGAGCATGCACGGTCCGGCCCGATATGACTATGAAATCCCCCGATCAATGGTGCCGGGACGGACCGACACCTAGAGTGGCGCACCCACGGGGCCACGCGAAGAAGAATTTATGTTACTCCAGGGGGTAAATAAGCCACTCCCCAGTGATACAAATTTCACCGAGAGAGGCGCTGGTGAGGACAGTGCTATGTCGGTGGGAGAGCATCTCTCTGTAGGCATAGAGTGGTTACAACAGGAGAGATCTTACAGCAGCACAGCTGTAGCAGCATAGTTGTACTTCTAGCAGCTTGCTAGTGTGGACACAGATAATCGCATTAATAGTTTGACCAGCTTTATCTCCCTTGATGGATCACTTCTCCAGGACCCCTTCTACCTACCCCTGGAGCTCAGCCTCATGTTAGTGCCTTTGCACCTCTGCCCCCACAAATTCATGGGCATTGGACAAAGGATAACCCTGCCTTGGAGGGGGGGTGAAATAACCCCATATCTCTGGCTCTGTTATAGGAGCAGGGGAGAAGCTTGTCTACTAGGAGCATGTTTGAGCCTCTACAGTAATGAAGCATATGCCTTTGTCTTTAGCTAAACCCCAGGATTCCTCCTTTTATAGAGGGCCCTAGGCCTCTGAAAGGCACCCCTTATCCTTTTCTGTAACAGTCTTGATGCAGTATCTTGTAAATCCCTGGTCAGGATGGCATCTTGCTCTATAATCCCATTTCCTTCAGCTCCTATCTTGCCCCCGATCTTACCCAGACAGTTTGTTTCTCTTTGGTTGAGCGAGAAGAAGTAGGCTTTGATTTACAGTGCTAAGACAAGGCATGGGTTAATGCAGTCATGTCAAAGGGGAAGGTGATGACAGCTGTGATGGATGAGACATGAACCCACCTTTCAGCTGGAGCTGGAGGCAGGAAAGGGGAGGGAGAGAAAATTGCCATAGCAATCCTGCTCTCCCTTTTTCGTCTCAGACTGGTGCGGTGGTTCTCAGTTCTAGCTCCTGGGAAGGAGAGGCGGACATGCTTATGAACTGCACAACATGGAAGGAGAGCATGTTGTTGGGATATGTAAAAATTAATAGGTCTGAAATGGCTCTACATTAGTCCTTCGGGGGTCAGCCACAGCATTACCCTTCAAACATGCTTTTTCCTTTTGTTTTGTAGTTTGGGAAGACAGATTAAGGGTCCAGTCGAGACCAGTATTACCCTTTGATGTATAAACATGCTCTCTGTGGGTACATCTAGACTACAGGCTTTTGTAGACCGAGGCTTTGTCAACAGATACTGTCAACAAAGCTTCTGTCGACAAAGCACATCTAGACTACATCCAGTTCTGTCGACAAAGCAAGCCGTTTTGTCGACATGAGAGTGTAGACGCAAAGGACAGTGTAGATGCAATAACGCCGTCTGTCAACAGAACTCTGTCAACAAAAGGCGTTAATCCTTGTAGAATGAGGTTTACCGCCATCAACAAAACTGCTGAGTTCTGTCAACGTTATGTCGACAGAACTCGGCGGTAGTGTAGACGCAGGTATAGTTTTGTCGACAAAAGTCCACTTTTGTCGACAAAACTGTGAAGTCTAGACACACCCTGTCTCTCTGTTCTGTAGCCTAGGAAACCAGATAAGCATGGAGTTGCTCTATTTTGTTATGTCTCTTGTTTATCCTCATTGGCTCTGCATAACATATCTTCAGGGTCAAATTCCTTGTACTCTCTGTAACCTGTTAGTTTGTAGCATACGAATGTGTTGATTTAATTAGAAATTCTGTAAACAGTAATTTGGGGCGGGTATAATTGTATTCATTATTTTCTTATTAATATTCATTTTATGGGAGTTAACATTACTAAATAAGGCTTTAGGAAAAGTAGTGATAGACATGTGAATTAACATACTAAAATAGATGAAAGGGTGTAATCATCACCATGTTGTGGCCACTCAGACACTGTGTTGAATGTCCGAGGTAAACGCACGTAGGCAATAAAGCAGTTCCATTTACCCCATCCGCTCCTGGGTCACCTGTTTCTTCTCGAACACATGTGTCTTGGTGCATAAATAAATACAAATGCCTGATGGTTGCATTTGCTGTAGTGCATTTCTTTGTGTGTGCCCAAGCCACTATAAGGGTTCATGCATGTACAGAATGAAAGCTTGTTTTGGTGTGTGCACAGAACTCAGTGCATAGCAGGAGAGTATTTGTGTAACTCCACTGGTGTGTGTGCATGCACATGTGTGTCAAATCTGGTGTGGGCCTTTTTGTGCCAAAAGTCTGACCATTCCTGCCTCAAATGGGTACCTCTGGAGTGTGGGGAAGAAGCAGCACCTTAGAGGCCAGAGCTGAGCAGTGATTTGTCTGTGAAATTTTTGATGGGGTGAGGAGGGGAGCTACAGACAGCTCTGGAAGCTGCAATCAAAAATAAATGGAGCATTAGTATCATGACAGAATTAGCCACAGGGGTGTGCACTTGCCTTGCCTGGGGAATTAGTGAATGTTCTGAGGAACCAATGGTGTAAAGGGCCTGCAGAAGAACCCCTGGATATAAACATGTAGGAAGAAAGTGAAATAGGGATGTAGGCTGAACCAGCAGGATCATCTCGTGCCTGGGCCCCTGTTTCCTCTATGAGAAACACTTGAAGGGTAGCTTCAGGGGGTAGCCGAGTTAGTCTGTACAGGATAAACTTAAAAAACAACAAATGGTCTCATAGCACAGCACTTTACCAAAAAAGGTATCATTAGTCCTGTTTTACACGCAAGGAAACTGAGGCACAGAGAGAGGGGACTCAGAAAACAAGTGGCAGAGCTAGAACTAGAACAGTGTATCCAGGCACTCAGCTCATACCCTTAGCCACAAGACTATGCTACCTTGCAGCTCACTGTACTCAGCAGTTAACATTTAGTCTTAATGATGACTCACTCGGGATCTCTTGTATGGAAGCACAATTTCACCAGCAATGCGTTTGCCAGTGAGAGATTCAGTATTGCCATCTAAGAGGCCTTGGGGGTTGGGGTGATCAAGGGAGGAGCATGCTAGGAGAAACTCTCCACTTACCACATGCCTCGGCTCCAACAAAAAAGCGGCATCACCATTGTTCTGATACCTTTGGAGTGAGAATGGAGCTGGTGTGTGAGCTGGAAGCTGGCCAAGTGCCATTTCCATAAAGCAGGGAAGACAGATTCCGAGGATGGCGAGAGACTGGAGAAGGGGGGTGCGGACGAGTGTTTTGCTCCCATCAGTCACAGCTCCCGCCAGAATTCTGATGAAGCAGTGTGTTTGCAAAAGGGATCTAGGGCTCAGGGGGACTGGAATTAAAGGACCAGCCAACCATAGCTTCTTATTGTCACTGGAATGCACATGACCCTCTATATGCAAGGGAAGCAAGGGGAATGCCACAAAAGGACGTGGTCCGTGCCATTGCGGAACATGCTAATCCCACGTGAATGGCCCAGACCCAGCTCCAGCCCAGCTCTGCTCTGGCTGGACATAGTCTTGGCCTTTGGGTGGGCTGATCCCAGTGATGAGGACACACCCATGCTGTATGTGCAAGGCACATGCTCACTTCACAAATTCTGACC
The DNA here is from genome assembly GCA_030068395.1 of Apalone spinifera. Classification (NCBI taxonomy): domain Eukaryota; kingdom Metazoa; phylum Chordata; order Testudines; family Trionychidae; genus Apalone; species Apalone spinifera. The sequence goes on along the minus strand of JANRFK010001605.1, from coordinate 37,256,387 downwards.
TGGCTGAGGCTACTCCCCTGAGTGCAGCTCTCCTGTAACAACTGCAGGTCGCTGCACAGCTAGCTGGTAACAGAACGAACCGTTGGGACAGCTACACTGGAGAAAGTCCTGACTTGTACAAATCTGGGCTCTGTGGGACATTTCTTGCCCTGACAGAGCAAACTGGAACCATAGTCTCCTGCCGGAGATGCTCCCCAGAGGCCCCAGCATGACCCACTGTGTAATAAATGGCAGTTCTTTGCCCCAAACTGGGGATGTAAAATCCCATTTAATCAGTTAACTGGTTAAACATTACATTTAACTGATTAACCACTGAAACAAGGGTGGGCAGATGGGCCTGCACCAGGCCCGACGCTACTCCAATCCCTGCCAGTTAACCATAATCAGAAAGCATCACTGTAAGGGTGATGCTCTTCAGTTAACCATTCACAGCCCTTCCCTGAACAGCAGCTTGCAATGTTTTTGGGGTGCTTGGCATGCAAGAATTCATTTTCTGAGCCTCAGAGTTCACTGAACAATAAATCAGGTGCACGGTCCCCACCTGACAGAGAACGAAACTGAGGCACAGGAAATGATTGCGCAAAGACCAAACAGTAATACAACAGCAGAGTCCAGAACTGAACCTAGGTGTCCTGCCACCATCCCTTCCAATGGCTTAGCTGACCACATGGTGCTTTCAAGGAGGCCTCTAGCACTTGCATGTCACTCTATCATCATAATATATGGAGATATACCTATCTCATAGAGCTGCAAGGGACCTCAAGAGGTCATCCAGTCCAATCCCCTGCCCTCATGACAGGACCAAGTACCATCCCTGACAGATTTGCCCTAGATCCCTAAATGGCCCCCTCAAGGATTGAGCTCACAATGCTAGGTTTAGGAAACCAACACTCAAACCACTGAGCTATCCCTCATGATCCTGAAAGTATCATTATCCCAGCTTATGGTGCTCCATATCATGGGCTGGTAAGGTGGGATCCTGTATTCCCCACCCAGGCATGTGAAGATCCCACTGGCACAAGTTACTAAATAGGGGCCTGATTCACAGTCCACTGAAGTCAATGGGAAGACACCCCACTGCTTTGGATCAGGCTCCACTTGCTTGGCACAAACTTACTTCGCTGCGCTTTAAGACATTGCTTCCCAAGCATACCCAGGTCCTCTACCCATGCACCATCACTGCAGTATCCTTGCATCAACAGCACTTCACAGGCCTGACCAAGGCATCTGTCACTTGACAGGGAAGGACTATACACTGCCATGTGGGCTGGCTCAAGGCACACCACCCCAGAAAAGAGTGAATCATGTCCCACTTCATTCTTCTTAATGCTCTGGGATGCTAACATGAAGGGGAAAGGAGTCCAGGAGAGCTGGCCGTATTTTAAAGTAGCCGTATTGAAGGCACAGAAAGAAACCATCCTGATGCACAGTAAAAAAAGCAAATATGGTAAGTTGGGTTGCCAGATGGTTGAAACAAAAATACCAAACACCCCCCTTCGCCCCCCCCAAAAAAAAACCACCGGAAAAAATTCTGTTGAAGGAAAAAAAAAGGGGGGGGAGACCAAAGTTGTTGGGGGGGGGGGGGAAAGGACTCCAAGACTTAAGCAAAAAAAAAAAATTTTTAAAAATTAAAATAAAACAGCATTGAAACAGCATGTCCCCTTTAAGACTGAGTGCAGGGATAGCGGTTGAGCACTAAGACCCAGGGGGAGCATTGCTTCCCCTAAGTCTTTTGGCCAGCAGCCATTTTGTGCCAGCATCCGTGGGGAACCAGGTAAGCATGGGGGTTGGAGTGGGGGTGCTGGGGGTCGAGGAGGGGCTCAGGGAGGCCTGGCGCTGAGTGTTTGTAGGATTGCCAGGTGCCCGGCCTTTTCACTTCCTGTCCGGGGAAAAATTCAGAAAATACCGGACATCTCAGGTGTCCGGTATTCTCTGAATTTTTTTACCAGACAGGAGGCAAAAATACTGGCCTGTCCAGGTGTATACCGGACACCTGACAACTCTAATGGTAGGCAACCAGATTGGCTTACTGGGGAAATTCTTGGTGAGCTTAAACACAAAAAGGAAGCTTACAAGAAGTGGAAACTTGGACAGATGACTAGGGAGGAGTATAAATATATTACTCACGAATGCAGGGGAGTTATCAGGAAGGCAAAAGCGCAACTGGAATTGCAGCTAGCAAGGGATGTGAAGGGTAACAAGAAAGGTTTCTACAGGCATGTTAGCAATAAGAAGGTGATCAGAGAGGGTGTGGGGCCCATATTGGATGAAGGAGGTAGCCTTGTGACAGATGATGTGGAAAAAGCTGAAGTACTCAATGCTTTCTTTGCCTTCACCGACAAGGTCAGCTCCCAGACTACTTACTGCACTAGGCAACGCTGTATGGGAAGGAGGTGGGCAGCCCTCAGTGGAGAAAGAACAGGTTAGGAACTATGTACAAAAGCTAGACATACACAAATCCATTGGTCCAGATTTAACGCATCCAAGGGGGTTGGCAAATGTCATTGCAGAGCCTTCGGTCATTATCTTTGAAAACTCACGGAGATTGGGAGATATCCCGGATGATTGGAAAAAGGCAAATGTAGTGCCCATCTCTAAAAAAGGGAAGAAGGACAATCCAGGGAACTATAGGTCAGTCAGCCTTACCTCAGTCCCCAGAAAAATCATGGCGGGGATCCTCAAGGAATCCATTTTGAAGCACTTGGAAGAGGGGAAAGTGATCAGGAATACCCAACATGGATTCACCAAGGCCTGACCAATCTGATTAGCTTCTATGATGAGATAACAGGCTCTGTGGATATGGGAAAGTCAGTGGATGTGATATACCTTGACTTTAGAAAAGCTTTTGACACAGTCTCCCACAATATTCTTGCCACCAAGTTAAGGAAGTATGGATTGGATAAATGGACTGTAAGATGGATAGAAAGCTGGCTAGACTGTTGGGCCCTATGGGTAGTGATCAATGGCTCAATGTCAGGTTGGCAGTTGGTTTCTAGCGGAGTGCCCCAAGGATAGGTTCTAGGACTGGTTTTGTTCAACATCTTTATTAATGACCTGGATGAGGGGATGGATTGCACCCTCAGCAAGTTTGTGGATGACACTAAACTAGGGGGAGAGGTAGATACACTGGAGGGCAGGGATAGGGTCCAGAGTGAACTAGACAGATTAGAGGATTGGGCCAAAAGAAATCTGATGAGGTTCAACAAGGACAAGTGCAGAGTCCTGCACTTGGGACGGAAGAATCCCAAGCATTGTTACAGGCTGGGGACCAACTGGCAAAGCAGCAGTTCTGCTGAAAAGGATCTGGGGATTTCAGCAGATGAGAAGCTGGATATGGGTCAACAGTGTGCCCTTGTAGCCAAGACGGTGAATGGCATATTAGATTGCATTAGGAAGAGCACTGCCAGCAGATCTAGAGAAGTGACTATTCCCCTTTATTCGGCTCTGGTGAGGCCACATCTGGAGTATTGTG
>JANRFK010001605.1:37227994-37243148 GCA_030068395.1 Apalone spinifera | reverse complement strand
CAAAGGGTTCTGGGGTCAGCAGATCCCCGTCTAGACTGCCGCGCTGTGCCGACACACAGCTGATTGGCACAGTACAGCAGCCATTTTGATTTAAATGAAGCAGCGATTATTTAAATTGCCGCTTCATTTCCCTTTGTCATCCTGCCTCATCTACATGGCTCTGTCCATGGAGCCATGTAGTCCAGACACACCCACAGAGACTAGCGGATTTTTTGAGGGCATAAGCTTTTGTAGGTAAAAACAACAAAGTAGGGTTTAGCCATGCAAGCTTATGCCCAAACAAATCGGTTAGTCTCAAAGGTGTCAGAGGATTCCTCATTGTTTGTACAGGTCAGATATGTCATAGTAGCCTCAATGACAGCTCTCTCTAGTGCCTCTCCAAGTCAGTGGCCAGTCACACTCAACAGTCTTACTCTGTTAATAAAGGTCCTGCTACGTGGTTACATTTTCCACATGTACTCCCTGTGCCAGCAGAGATGGAAATCAAGAGCCTTGTAATCCAAAGGCAGCAATAGGTCCAGCAGCACCAGTCTCTTCCTGCAGTGTGCACTGAAGGAAGCACACTGAAAGATAGGTTAGAAACAAGACACTTCCAATAGTCAGAGTCTAATTACTGCTAAAAATTTCTGGATACTGAACCACTAAAGGAGGTCCAGTTCGCATACAAATAGGACACAATCCCTGCCAAACAGGCATAAGATAGAATGCAGTCATTTAAAACAAAGGGGGTGGGGGGCTTAGCCATAGAATTCCAGAAAGCCTAATGATTCAAGGAATGCAGGCAGTAATCTCCCTCATCCACTATGTGTTAATGATATTGTAACCTTGTATAAATCCTCTGGGAAAAGCAATGTTTTCTTTGTTTTGCAGGTGATAAACTAAGGCACAGAGAAACCTGCTAAGAAGTCTACAACATGGAGTCTATGGCAAGCAGGGAATTTAAACTTCCAAGTCTCAAGTTAATTCCTAACCACTGGAACATCCTTCCTCTTCTAGAGCATCTCCGTTGGCAATGAAGTCATAAAGAAGGAATTTGGGACAAACAAACGTTCTTAGTCTTGGGTACCTCAAGTTATCTTCCTAAATCTCTAGTGAGGAGTTTAACTGTAGGCACCTAGGTTTGACCTTTGATTTCAAAGATGATATATTAAGCCAAACTGCAAACTATTCCTCCAGGGGCTGGTTGAATCAAGTTATTTGTATGCCAGAGTCTCTGCAGGTGCCAGCCAAGCTTATACAAGTTTCACTGTATGAAAATTTTGTTGACTGCAGTCTGCAGGTCATTTCCAGCAGATTAATGGTAACTCCAGCAACCACTCAGAGCTCTGGGAGGGAGATCAAACCCACAACAAATCTCAGCCTTCACTGCAGCAGAGATTGGTTTGGTAGAGCACAAGAAAAAGTTGTGGAATACTTCCCCGATGTTTTGTATATCCATTACTCTGCTCCTAGCATGTGAGTTATTGGTTAGGTCTAGAAAGGCAGGGCAGGGTTTTTCTCATTTTCAGGAGGAAAGAGACTACAGAAAGAGCTTCTTCAAACAAATCAATCAGCTGGAAAGCAAAGGAAGAAAAGCACTTAGCACTGTGTGTTGCTGATCTCAGATACATGTCACGACCGCACCCATGCCCAAAAGCAGAACAGCAGATGACTGGCTTGTATTGCATTTACTAAGAGGGGCTGTGATCCCAGCTGGGGCCTTAAGGTGCTATTCTCATGCAAATAGCAATGACCTGTCCCACCAAGACCCCAAAACCCCATCTACTGACCATAAGGCCAACAGCCAAAGCTTTGTAAATGAGCAGAAGAGGATTCAGTAGGACACAACTATGACATGGTTGGCATCATAGAGACTTGGTGGGATAATACACATGACTGGAATATTGGTATAGAAGAGTACAGCTTACTAAGGAAGGATAGGCAGGGATTAAAGGGAGGAGGTGTTGCCTTATATATTAAAAATGTATACACTTGGACTGAGGTGGAGATGGACATAGAAGACAGATGTGTTGAGAGTCTCTGGGTTAGGTTAAAAGGGGTAAAAAACAAGGGTGACGTAATGCTAGGAGTCTACTTCAGACCACCTACCCAGGTAGAAGAGGTGGATAAGGCTTTTTTTAAATAACTAACAATATCATTAAAAACACAGGATTTGAGGAGATGGGGCACTTCAACTATCCAGACATATGTTGGGAAACTAACACAGTTAGTGTTAGTCTGTGCCCAACCTATCCAACAAGTTCTTGGACTGCATTGAATACAACTTTTTATTTCAGAAGGTTAAAAAAGCTACTGGGGGGAAGCTGTTCTACATTTGATTTTAACAAATAGGGAGAAACTGGTTGAGAATCTGAAAGTGGAAGGCAGCTTGGATAAAAATGATCATGAATTCATAGAGTTCATGATTCTAAGAAAAGGTAGAAGGGAGAGCAGCAAAATAGAGACAATGGATTTCAGGAAGGCAGATTTTGGTAAGCTCAGAGACCTGGTAGGTAAGGTCCCATGAGAAGCAAGACTAAGGGGAAAAACAGAGAGTTAGCAGTTTTTCAAAGGGACAGTATTAAGGGCCCCAAAACAAGCTATTCTGCTGCATAGGAAAGATAGAAAGTATGGGTATGTCTACATAGCATTCCTCTTCAGAGAGAGGAATGCAAATACAGACAAGCAAAATTGCAAATGAAGCGTGGATTTCAATTTCCCATGCTTCATTTGCATAATTGCGGACTGCCGCTTTTCTGAAATAGCATCTTTATAAGGATTATTTCAAGAAAAAACCCTTCCTTCAAAATAACCCTTACTCCTCACCTTATCACGTTTGTTTTCTCAAAAGATGCTATTTCGGAAAAGCGGCAGTCAGTGATTATGCAAATGAAGCGCGGGAAATTCAAATCCACGCTTCATTTGCAATTTTGCTTCTCTGCATTGCATTCCTGTCTCCAAAGAGGAATGCAATGTAGACATACCCTATGGCAAAAGACTGCTTTGGCTTAACCAGGAGTTCTTGCACGATCTAAAAATAAAAAAGGAGTCATAAATAGCGGAAACTAGGACAAATTACAAAGGATGACTATAAGCAAACAATACAGGTATGCAGGGGCAAAATTAGAAAGGCAGAGGCACAAAACGAGCTCAAACTAGCTATAGAGACACAGGGAAACAAGATGACTTTCTATAAATATATTAGAAACAAGAGGAACACCAAGGACAGGGTAGACACATTTCTCAGTGAGGAGGGAGAAATAATAACAGGAAACTTGGAAATGGTAGAGGTGCATAAAGACTTCTTTGTTTTGGTCTTCACCAAGAAGTCTGATGAAGGAATGCCTAACATAGTGAATACTAGTGGGAATGGGCTAGGTTTAGAAGATGAAATTTAAAAAGAAGTTAAAAATCATTTAGAAAAGTTAGATGTCTGCAAGTCACCAGTACCTGATGAAATGCATCCTAGAATACTCAAGGAACTGATAGAGGAGGTATCTGAGCCTTTAACTATCATCTCTGAAGAAAGGAAAAATTCCAGAAGACTAGAAAAGGGCAAATATAGTGCCCATCTATAAAAAGGGAAATAAGAACAACCTAGGAAACTACAGACCAGTCAATTTAATTTCTGTGCCAGGAAAGATAATGACACACGTAATTAAGGAATTCATCTGCAAACACCTGGAAGATAATAAGGTGCTAGGTAACAGCCAGCATGGATCTGTAAAGAACAAATAATGTCAAACCAATCTGATAGCTTTCTTTGATAGGATAACGAATCATGAAGATAAATGGAGAAGAGGTGGACATGCTATACCTAGACTTTAGTAAGGCATTTGATATGTTCTCACATGATCGATAAACTAGATAAATACAACTTAGATGGGGCTACTACTGAAGAGGAGTGCATTACTGGCTGGAGGAATGGTCTCAGGTAAATAGGATGAAGTTTAATAAGGACGAATCCAAAGTACTCCACTTAGGAAGGAACAATCAGTTTCACACACAGAGAACGGGAAGCGACTATCTAGGAAGGAGTACTGCAGAAAGGAATCTAGGGGTCATAGAGGACCACAAGCTAAATATGAGTCAACAGTGTGATGCGCAAAAAAAAGCAAACATGATTCTGGGATGCATTAACAGGAGTGTTGTGAGCAAGACACGAGAAGTCATTCTTCCACTCTACTCTGCGCTGGTTAGGCCTCAGTTGGAGTACTGTGTCCAATTCAGGTCACCACATTTCAAGAAAGATGTGGAGAAATTGGAGAAGGTGCAGAGAAGAGCAGGATGGATTAAAGGTCTTGACAACATGACTGAAAGAACTGGGCTTGTTTAGTTTGGAAAGAAGAAGACTGAGAGGGGACATGATAGCGGTTTTCAAGCATCTAAAAGGGTGTCACGAGGAGGAGGGAGAAAAATTGTTCTCCTTGGCCTCTGAGGATAGGACAAGAAGCAATGGGCTTAAACTGCAGGAAGGGAGGTTTAGGTTGGACATTAGGTTTGACACTGAACACCCCACTAAGATGAACTGCAGAATTTCACACCTTTAGCTCCTGTTTGTGGCTGACAACAAACCTAGAAATTCCTCCATTCACATACAGGCTTTGCAGCAGCAGTAGAGCTAGAAAGTTGAAGGCTAGTGGGAATGTCTTAGAGGGCATGATGGCTAGATCCACTCACTGGCCGTGCCAAGGTGATGTTAACATGATGGCAGCATGGTGGGTGGCCAGGGTTACATGAGTTGCTGAGTCTACATCCAGGTCCAAACAGGCAGACATCCATCACAATAGCTGGTAGGCTCCATAGAGGAGCAAAAGAATGAATGAAGAAGCTGCAGGGACTGAACTTCCCACCTTCTTTGCGAACAGGGGCAGCAAACAGGGAATTTTGAGAGGGAGTTCTCCAGGTGAAGGAGGAGCAAATACAGGACCCTTGAGGTAATTGGCTGTCTGTAGTGTGTGTTTGGGGGTTACTTGCTGTGTGCTGAGCTTGTGCTTGTCTGTTTATTTGTCTGAAGGAGTGTGTGCTGTGGCTGGCAGTTGGAAGCTGTGAGCTTCTAAAGGTTTGAAATCTAGAAGCCTCTGTTAATTGGCTGAGCCTTAGTCAGGGGGCGGGGCTATCAGGCAGGTCAGGCTTTATAAAGCAGTGAGTCATTGACCAAGAGCAGAAATGGAGTTTTGAGAGGAAGTTTGGAAGGGGAGTGGGAAGGGGCCATTCTTTATAGTTTAGTTTAAAGGTTTTAAATCAGGAAGTTTTGAATAACTAGAGATGCTATCAATAACCTAGGTAGCTACAGAAGAGAATGCAGGCAGAAGCCCAAAAGCAGAGTGGGGACTATCCTGTTTATTGCACGCAGTGTAGCATGTATAATTACCTGCCCTATGGACCGGTGGCGTATGTGTGCATTCGGTGCAAGGAGCTCCTGGCCCTCAGAGACCACGTACAGGCTTTGGAGGCCAGGGTGGCTGAACTTGAGGAGCTGAGGGAGGCAGAAAGGTACATAGATGAGGCTTTCCGGGACACTGTAGAATTTCCCCTCTCCGGTCAGACAGCCCCTGCGCTGTTAAGGAAGATGAAAGACTCAGGAAAGGAGAGCAGTCAACGGGAGCAGAAGGAAACCTTCCCATAGTCGGGACCCTCCTTCCAGATGTTGGGGTATCGTCTCGCATTGAGGTTACCTCTCCCAGTGAGGGAACTCCAGTCAGTAGGAAAAAGCAGGTGTTATTAATGGGAGATTTGATTGTTAGAAATGTAGATAGCTGGGTTTGCGATGACTGGGAGAACCGTATGGTGACTTGCCTGCCTGGTGCGAAGATTGCAGCTCTCTCGAGGCATTCAGATACACTTATCTAAATAAGTGTAGTGCTGGGGAGGAGCTGGTGGCCATGTAGTGCTGGGGAGGAGCCGGTGGGCCGTGGTACATGTAGGTACCAATGACATAGGGAAGGGTAGCAGAGTCATCCTGGAGGCCTAATTTAGACTGCTAGGAAAGAGCAGCCTAAATCCAGGAACTCTATGGTGGCATTCTCAGAAATGCTTTCAGTTCCACATGCAGGGCCAGGTAGGCAGGCAGAGCTTCAGATGTTCAATGCGTGGATGAGACGATGGTGTAGGGAGGAGGGGTTTAGCTTTATAAGGAACTGAGGAAACTTTTGCGATAGGGGGAGCCTATACAGGAAGGATAGGCTCCACCTAAACCAAAGTGGATCCAGACTGCTGGCACTTAACATTAAAAAGGTTGCAGAGCAGTTTTTAAACTAAGAGATGGAGGAAAGAAATTGGTGTGGAGAAGCATGTGGATCGGACAGAGACATCTCTTAGAGGAGAGTCTATTGATAGAGATTCTCTAGGTTTTAGTCAGGAGGAGAGGATGGAAGAGGATAAAGTATGGCCCAGATCAGACAAAAAACATTCACATAAAAAAGAATCTGACACATCAGAAAATAAACAGTGACAAGTTTTTAAAGTACACAAATGCTAGAAGTCTAAAAAATAAGATGGGTGAACTGGAGTGCCTTGTGTTAAAGGAGGATACTGATATAATAGGCATCACAGAAACTTGGTGGAGTGAGAACAATCAATGGGACACAATCATTCCGGGGTACAAAATATCTCGGAAGGACAAAACAGGTCGTTTGGGTTGGGGAGTGGCACTATATGTGAAAAAGAATTTAGAATCCAATGAAGTAAAAATCTTAAATGAATCAACATGTTCCATAGAATCGCTATGGATAGTAATTCCCTGCTCTAATAAGAATATAACAATAGGCAGGGCTCGACAAAGTTTTTAATCTACTCGCCCGGGGCGAGTAGATTTCAGCTGGGCGCCCCGTTCATTTGTGGCGCGCATATGCGCAATGCAGGTCTTACGCATGCGCAGGGCGGGGCTGGCGAGCGGCTTTCGCTGCCGTTCATCAAGCCCTGACAATAGGGATCTATTATTGACCACCTGACCGGGACAGTAATAGTGACTATGAAATGCTAAGGGAGATTAGAGAGGCTATCAAAATAAAGAACTCAATAATAGTGGAGGATTTCAACTATCCCCATATTGACTGGGTACATGTCACCTCAGGACGAGATGCAGAGACAAAATTTCTTGAAACCTTAAATGACTGTTTCTTGGAGCAGCTGGTACAGGAACCCACAAGGGGAGAGGCAGTTCTCGATTTAGTCCTGAGTGGTGCGCAGGATCTGGTCCAAGAGGTAACTATAACAGGACCGCTTGGAAATAGTGACCATAATATAATAACATTTAACATTCCTGTGGTGGGAAGAACACCTCAGCAGCCCAACACTGTGGCATTTAATTTCAAAAAGTAGAACTATGCAAAAATGAGGAGGTTAGTGAAACCGAAATTAAAAGGTACAGTGACTAAAGTAAAATCCCTGCAAGCTGCATGGACACTTTTCAAAGACACCATAATAGAGGCCCCAACTTAAATATATACCCCAAATTAAAAAAAACATAGTAGAAGAACTACAAAACAGCCACCGTGGCTTAACAACCATGTAAAAGAAGCAGTGAGAGATAAAAGGGCATCTTTTAAAATGTGGAAGTCAAATCCTAGTGAGGTAAATAGAAAGGAGCATAAACACTGCCAAATTAAGTGTAAAAATGTAATAAGAAAAGCCAAAAAGGAGTATGAAGAAGAGCTAGCCAAAAACTCAAAAGATAATAACAAAATATTTTTTAAGTACATCAGAAGCAGGAATCCCTGGATGATCGAGATACCAAAGGAGCACTTGAAGACAATAAAGTCATTGCGGAGAAACTAAATGAATTCTTTGCTTCAGTCTTCATGGTTGAGGACGTTAGGGAGATTCCCAAACCTGACCCATCCTTTGTAGGTGACAAATCTGAGGACTTGTCACAGATTGAAGTGTCATTAGAGGAGGTTTTGGAATTAATTGATAAACTTAACAGTGACAAGTCACCGGGACCAAATGGCATTCACCCAAGAATTCTGAAAGAAATAAAATGTGAAAGTGCGGAACTATTAACTATGGTTTGTAACCTCGCCTTTAAATCAGCTTCTGTACCTAATGATTGGAAGACAGCTAATGGAATGCCAATATTTAAAAGGGGCTCTAGAGGCGATCCCAGCAATTACAGACCGGGAAGTCTAACATCAATACCGGACAAATTAGTTGAAACAATAGTAAAGAATAAAATTGTCAGACATGTAGAAGAACATAATTTGTTGGGCAAAAGTCAACATGGTTTCTGTAAAGGGAAATCCTGTCTTACTAATCTATTAAAGTTCTTTGAAGGGGTCAACAAACATGTGGACAAGGGGGATTCAGTAGATATAGTGTACTTAGATTTCCAGAAAGCCTTTGACAAGGTCCCTCACCAAAGGCTCTTACATACATTAAGTTGTCATGGGATAAGAGGGAAGATCCTTTCATGGACTAAGAACTGGTTAAAAGACAGGAAACAAAGGGTAGGAATAAATGGTAAATTTTCAGAATGGAGAGGGTAACTAGTGGTGTTCCCCAAGGGTCAGTCCTAGGACCAATCCTATTCAACTTATTCATAAATGATCGAGAAAGTGGTAAACAGTGAGGTGGCAAAATTTGCAGACCATACTAAACTGCTCAAGGTAGTTAAGACCAAAGCAGACTGTGAAAAACTTCAAAAAGATCTCAGCAAACTAAGTGACTGGGCAACAAAATGGCAAATGAAATTTAATGTGGATAAATGTAAAGTAATGCACATTGGAAAAAATAACCCCAACTGTACATATAATATGATGGGGGCTAATTTAGCTACAACTAATCAGGAAAGAGATCTTGGAGTCATCTTCAGTAGTTCTCTAAAGACGTCCACGCAGTGTGCAGCGGCAGTCAAAAAAGCAAACAGAATGTTAGTAATAATTTAAAAAGGGATAGAGAATAAGACGGAGAATATCTTATTGCCCTTATGTAAATCCATGAGATGCCCACATCTTGAATACTGTGTACAGATGATGTCTCCTCAACTCAAAAAAGATACACTGGTATTAGAAAAGGTTCAGAGAAGGGCAACTAAAATGATTAGGGGTTTGGAACGGGTCCCATATGAGGAGAGATTAAAGGGACTGGGACATTTCAGCTTGGAAAAGAGGAGACTAAGGGGGGGATATGATAGAGGTATATAAAATCCCTAATGGTGTGGAAAAAGTGAATAAGGAAAAGTTATTTACTTGTTCCCGTAATATAAGAACTAAGGGCCACCAAATGAAACTAATGGGCAGCAGGTTTAAAACAAATAAAAGGAAGTTCTTCTTTACACAGCGCATAGTCAGTCTGTGGAACTCCTTGCCTGAGGAGGCTGTGAAGGCTAGAACTATAACAGGGTTTAAAAGAGAACTAGATAAATTCATGAAGGTTAAGTCCATTAATGACTATTAGCCAGTATGGGTAAGGAATGGTATCCCCAGCCTCGGTTTATCAGAGGGTGGAGATGGATGGCAGGAGAGAGATCGCTTGATCATTACCTGTTCGATTCACTCCCTCTGGGACACCTGGCATTGGTCACTGTTGGCAGACAGGTACTGGGCTTGGATGGACCTTTGGTCTGACCCAGTATGGCCGTTCTTATGGTCTCTCCCTCAGGCTCTTTCTGGCAGTGCAGCAGAGAGTGCTTGCTGGTGCCACCCCTGTTTGGAGAGCAAACAGGGGTTTATAGTCACCAGGGCCTCTCTCATACACAGGACTAAATTCACCTTTTAGATCTGTCAAAAAGATGAATCAGGACAAACCCTGAGGCTGCTTCAGCTCTGAATTAGTTCATGCTGCTAGCCTGTGAATACTCCTTACATTGGGAAGGGCCTGGTGTGTAACTGTCACCACCATAGAGTGCATGCTGCGAGTTCCCTGGGGAACTCAGTCACTACATTCCAGGGCAGGCTGCGAGCCGAGACTGTTTGGCTGCCAACTTGGAATTTCCCTGCTATGCAGTGTAACCAAACCTATTTACAAGGATCTAGTGCTGAAAACAACCTCACTTCATATTTCCAGAGAGAAGCAACCAGGCTTTCCATAATAAGAGCCTGTCTAGCTCACGCAGAACTGGAGCTAGGCCTGATGCAAACTCCACAGGACCCTAGGAAAATTTGTAATCAAGATCTGGGCTTCACAGCTCAGACCCCTCTAAACAAAAAAATGATCAGCTCAGCCGATACCCTTATAACAACAATTCTATCTAGCTAAAGTTCTCATGTGATCCTGACTGCCAGAGCAGCCCAGCAAGGTTGCAATCCCTTGGGCTATGTCTACACTACAAGGTTTTTGGAAGTGAAGCTGACACAGACATTGCACAGAATTCTAAACAACAGTGCTCTGCTTAAGTAACATAAGCAATACACAGATCTACACAAAATAATAAACACACCTGTACACCTGTCCCTGCACTCTGGAGAGTGCTCTGGGCTCTGGCAGAGCCTTCTGAGCAGGCCATGACCCGCCTGTAGCAAATGGCTTCTTTTCTGAATCATTCTATTTCTCTTACTCCAACTTCTATTATCAGTATCCTTCCACTCTCCAGTCCAGGCTTCCTCTATGTCTGCTTGTGGTCACTTGTGCTCTTTCAAATGGCTGCTGAGAGACCCTCTATTCTATAACCATCCACTCACTTTGTCAAGCATTGTTTTAGGCTCAAGAGATGATCAAAAATCCCTCACTAGGTGACCTGTTGCTTTGTTACCAGCTGCCTGGCCAACCATACTTCTGTTTGAATAGATCATTGAGAATTAATGACCCTCCAGTTTTAGGCCCAGGCCCTCATGCCTTGAAATTTCAGTCCAACATGGAGACACAAAGACAGCAAGTCATTCAAAATGGAGTTTGCAGCCTGACACAAAGCCATACAGATGGTTCATAATCACACTCATAATTCATACCTGGTATGTGGACAGATCCCCACATCATGACACAGGGATATGCTGCTTTACATCACTGCAGAGCTTCTCTTGATCCATTTGCACCAGAAATAATCAGTCTAACCTCTATATAAAGGAGAAAGGGTATTTTAGCTAGATACATACATCACTGTTCTCCAAAAAGCTCTACCAGTCAAAATTTCAATGCATTTCATTTGTCCCTGTTTTTTTTCTCCCCAGATGTTCCCATTTGTAGCTCTGTGATATTGGCAGGTGTATCTGTAGTCCATTTAGTCTAGTATCATGCCTCTGGCAGTGGCCAATACTGGGTCTTTTTTAAAAGACTAGAGAGAAAAAAACAGTGACCAATTAACCAGATTAATCCCTGTGGTAACTCTATAGACTTCTACAGATTGCACCAGTGGTGCATTTGCCTGAATGCACCTATGCATGTGGACAACCATGCCTTTCATGATATCCTTTATTTATGCACTGAAATATGAGATTTCATTGCCCTGAACTTAGAATCAGATCCTCTTAGGCTCCTAACTTTAATTGAAATCAGTGGAAGTTAGGAGAAGAAATAACTTTGAAGACCTGGTCTTTAGTCTTTTTAACTCTTTGTCAAACATTTGATTCAATGACCTCCAGCAACAGTGAGTTCTACACACCATTGTATGAAGAACTTCCTTATATCTCTTCTAAATGAACCGGTCATTAATTTCTGAGTGACTCTCTTATGATAGCTTCAGAGGGGTAGCTGAGTTAGTCTGTACAGGATAAAAAGATTAACAAAACATGTAGATGGTATCATGAGCTTTCGTGGGCACAGCCCACTTCCTCAGGTGACCGGAGTGTTCTATGTACAGAACACCAAAATAAATAGGGGAGAAGGGGGGAGGAAAAAAATGGGAGGAGGGGGAAAAAAAGGAGGCAGTGGGTATATAAATATCAAAGGGAAAACCAAGCTGGTATGTTAACAGGCAAAACTGACAATCTATAAGCACCTAAAAACTGGATAATTAAAAGAAGCAGATAAGGACCATTAGTTAGCAATTAGAGAGGAAGAGTACTAGCACCAGAATCTACACAGACAAATTAGCACCTTCATTGCTTGGTTGGTTGATAATGTCTCAGTCATCTGGTATCTCCATTCAAACCATTGGCATGAGAATTAAACTTGTGAATGCATTGTAGTTCAAACCCTTCCCTGTGTATTTGGCTTGTGGAATTGGTCTGTAACAAAACAGCAACTTGAAGATCTCTTAATGAATGACCAGGCAAATTAAAGTGTTCACCAACAGGTTTCTGTATGTTCCCTTTACAGATATCTGATTTGTGTCCATTGATTCTTTCCCATAGGGACTGTCCAGTTTATCCAATATTTATTGCAGTGGGGCACTGCTGGCATTTGATAGCATAGATCACATTACTGGATGTGCAGTTAAATGAGCCTCTGATTTGGTGGCTTATGTGGTTGGCTCCAGTGATGAATTTGCTTATATAGATACGTGGGCAGAGTTGGCAACAAGACTGATTGCAGGGGTGGGTTCCTGGATACTTATGATGTAATTGTGTGGCATGGTTTCCAGAATTTTTGTTTCATGTCGGAGGGTTTTCTGTAAGCAAGAATAGGCCTTTCCCCCAAAGCCTCTGAGAGTGAGGGATCATTTTCCAAGATAGGTTGTAGATTGTGGATAATGCGTTGGAGGGGTTTAAGTTGTAGACTGTAGGTAATTAGAAGTGGAATTCTGTTTTCTTTTTTGGGTTTGTCTTAAAGTAATTTGTATCTGGGTTCTTTTTTGGCTCTGTCAATCTGTTTTTGCACTTCTCCAGGTGGGTATTTCAGTTTTAGGAATGCTCTATATAGATCCTGAAGGTATTTATCTCTGTCTGTGGGATTGGAGAAAATCCAGTTGTATCTTAGGGCTCAGCTGTATACAATAGATTGAGAAATATGTCTGAGATGGAATTCTCCTGTGTGCCCACATTCACTTCCACGTCTCTCTTGCCCAAAGGCAGGAGAGTGCTAGGTTAGATCCAGGTAGTACTACAGCTGTTAGTTACTGGACAGGTGAGTGTAAAACAGTGTAGAAATATACCTTCTTTCTCAAAGGCCATAACCTGAGTTGTTAAGATGGGACACCTACATCCTGATTAGCTCCTACATCCTCTGGCTCTCACTCAGGAAAATTTCTACTGAAAAATCAATGAGAGATGTGGACTGGGTAAAATCAATGTAAAAATGCATGCTATGATTCATTTGGACAGTTCTAGATCAACAGACCTCTTAAAGAGTGCTCAGCATGCTGAGAGAGGAATTATGCAGCGCTCTGTGTTCTATGCACTGAGTGTGAAAGTGCTCAGCCACAGAGCAAATCTAACATAATAGACAAAAGTAAACAGTCATAGGTAGAAGGCTTTCCCACACCATTAGTTGTCATAGAACAGCACAGGATACAAATGGAAGAACTGGATGGACAGAGTGGTTCTCATTTAACTCCGTTAAAAGCATTTTCGGAAAATCATGCCAGTCTAGACGTAGCCCTGCAGCCTCAGGCCTGTGCCTCGTCCACACCGTGTCTGTCTGAAATCCACCACATCTGGGGACTCTGGGAGAGGAATGCTGGAACAATGCATACACACGTCTTCCCCTGCATCTGAGGCATGGACACTCTCACCTATGGAAACACACCTGCTCTCTGCCAGGTGAATAACATGTTATACAGCTGTGTTACCCACACAACATTCTCTAGGGGCACACCCCTTTACCCAGTTCCTAGGGCTCAAGGTGGAACCCTCTTAATTTAAATACCCATCCGTACCCAGTTCCTAAGACTCGGGGAGTAATTCCTGCAGGTTTGCAGGCTCTTTTGCCAGTGAAAGAGCCTTATGCAGTAATATCCTTTCTTGTTATTTATTGGCAGTTACCAAGCAAGCAGAATATACATGCTAAACACACAGTGCCATGCTCACCAATCCTGATTAAGGCAGGCAAATTTCTCCTGATGGCCAAGCATGGTCAGTCTCGTCTCAGTTCTGGGTTGCTGCATGTCCTGGTCGTACAGGAGATTCTTGGCAGCTCTGAGCTTAGGCTGTATTTTCTTCCATGTCTTTCCTATCTTCTGGAGAGGAGTTCTTCTTCCAGGTCTTTTCTTCTTTTCCTTCTTCTTTCTGTTCCTTCTTTTCCTTTCTTCCTTTCCTACTGATCTTCTTCTTATACCCCAGTTTATATAATGAAACTTGCGTCCTGCTTTGCTATACCATAACCAATTATTTTATTAAAATTTTACTAACCAAGCGTAACATACTGTAACAGATTTACCTAACCAATCATAACCACCAGCTTAATTGCTTTACACCTAGCAAAATTAATTATACAGCAGACAGAAACAATTAAAAGACAGAGATCCTACAAACAAACAATAGGAAAGTGAGGACCATAAGCACAGAATGAGGATTCCACAACCACAACTAAGATAAGTAGCTTTTTGCCAGACAAAATGCTGGCAAACTAAGTTTTCTTTAACCATCTTGAGACCTGTTTCTTTATCTGGTGATCGTGGGTGCCATTAGGATAGGGTCTCCTGAACAGGGGATAACACTATTTTAGTGTAATTTAGAGGGAATGTGAGTGTGTGACTTCTTGCTTTATAGCTAATGGCTATGGCTATCTCAATCTGGCTGCAGATAAAAGCTTTAAGCTTTAGAACTTTATGGCGGACGGAGGAACCAAGTCCACATGCCCAGGCCCAGAAGCTAGGGTTGCATGAGATCAGAGGAAAACCAGAGAGCTTTTTGTGCAGGCTGTTGTGGGTGTGATGCTGTGACAAGCACTTGTGGTGGCTACAGCTCCTGTGCATGTCTACTTTCAAATAAATATAGCTGACTGCTTGTGACAAGGGAAATGCCAGGAGGCAGTAAAGCTGCCTAGCCCCTGAGAGCACAGCTGTGTCAGCTGCAAGCCAGAGGTTAAATAGCTAATGAAAGAGCCCTGGTTACAGGCTGCCTTCTGGGAATACTGGACACAATAGGAGCCTCAGCAACCAACAAAGAGGGTGGGGGAGGGGGATTACACTGACAATTGAGGCTTACAGGCCCCAGTGGGCATTTCTACATAGCAGTACAGCTCGTGTTTACTTGCAGAATCTGGGCAAAGGTCATCACAGGGTGACATAGTATAGTCCAAAATAAAACATCTGTAGGAGAAACATCAAACCAGAGCAACAGCCAACTTGTCCATTCCCTCCTCACCCATGGGCTGTGTCTAGACTGGCCAGTTTTTGCACAAAAGCAGCCGCTTTTGCGCA
>JANRFK010001605.1:37201172-37216560 GCA_030068395.1 Apalone spinifera | reverse complement strand
ATTAGCTTAATTCGAATGAACTATTTCGAATTAAGTTAACTCGAATTAACGCTGCAGTGTAGACGTACCCTACTAGAGACAAGTAGAGACGGCGCCCACCAGTACTAAGTTTGCATCTCAATTTCATCAAAGTATCAGGGTGTTCAGAGACAATCTGGATTCAACACCCAAAGTAAAAAGGGGGAGAGCTCAGAAGTTTGAAGAAGAAGGCATATTTGGGAATCCAGGATCTGACTCGGGCCCATCTCCACCTGGAATAGCTGGGTGGGCAGTAATTGAGGCTGCTCCACAAGAAAGGAGCAAGTAGGCATGAAACCAGCCCAGAACTAGAACAGGAAAACAAGAGGAGCAGTCAGGAGAGTGATCAGCCTGACTCATTGTTACAAGCTATGCTTCCACATTCTAACCTTGGCATGCAGCGTCCCAGTCACTAAGACCCAGACTCTGCAAGGGAGTTAAGCACTTATCTCCCCCTCAAATCAATGGGATGTAGGCACCTAAAGGATCTCAGTCCTTCTCACAGGGCTATTGGGCAAGTGGGCTCCGTGCTGGGTAGCTCTGGCCACTGGAAGCTGGTTTAATCCTGCTGCCTGGTGGGGCCATTGGAAACTGAAAGGGTCCTGGCGCATGCTGGGATGGAGATCCTTTTGACAAAGGGCTAGTATGATAGTAACGTGTTCATTCTCCTCCTGCAGTGGCTTGTCCCAGGAATCAGAAAGCGTGGAGCAGATCTCTCTACACTGTGCTGAAGGCTCACTTGAGTGGCTGTACCCAGCTGGAGCCTTACGCCTCAGCCTCTCTCCCCGCCTCCCCATGAGCACCGCAGCCAAAGGGAAGAGCCCCAGGCAGATCACCACCTGTATCAAGCCCTCCAGCACCTTCCAAGGAGCTCAGATCTATCTGGAGAGGGATGGGATCCTGGAACTTCTGCTATCTGAGACAGATGCCTCCCTCCGTCCTAGGGTGCGCTGCTTCAGTTGGCTGCCTCAGGAAAAAGTGGCACTCTTTCTTCAGTCTACCTTGCACCAGGACATCAGCCGTCGGATTGCTGCCTTCCGCTATGAGCTGCGGGGAGATTGGAACTCACGCCTCTCACTGCCCTCCAGCAGCCTCAGCCTGGAAGGTAAATAGCCAGCATGTCAGTGAACCACTCAATGCCAGGCGTGTTAACCAACTCCACTGCTTGCCTCCTGTCCTGTCACTTTGCCAGTCTCCTCCCTCATTGGGCAAGGAGGATGAGATCCACCACAGCAGTGCCCTGGCATGAGCTGCTCCAGCAGCATTGTGTGCATTCTTATAGAGAGAGAGGCTGGCTAGAGGACCCAGGACCCTTAGGTTCTATTTCTGATTCTGCACTGACTGTGACCTTGGGCAAATTGTTTCACCTCTTTGTACTTTAGATTCCCATAAGATCAGGGGACCACTGCTGACACACCTCACAGGATAATTAGTTAACAGGCCAGTCCTCAAGCTCTTGCTTAGTTCGCAGTCAGGCAGAATTCCTCTTGATTAATGAAGATGACAGGAGGTTTTGCTTGAGTCATGGCACTTAGACTGGGTTAATTATTGACCGTTAGCAGAGCTCTGAGCCATGTAACTGTTACATGGTAGGAACTCTTTGGGCAGTGGGATTCTTGTCTCTCCAGGCTACAAACAGGTATATTCTACAGGAGGTTCCAACCCCTGATTACTAAATACCTTGCCCAGTGTGGACCTCCTGTCAGGGACAGGGAATGGGACAGTAACCCAATCTGGCCTCTCTGCCTGAGCGTGTTTAGAGAGCAGAGCCAGGAGCTAGAGGAGAGTCTCAAAGCAATTCCTGTCAGCATGTTTAATCCATTCAGCTGCCGCACAGCTGAGCTAATGAAAGTCCCGAGGGATATCCCTGCCATCCAACCACCTCAGACATAAGGGGTTCTCCGGGTCACTGTGGTGACACGGGCTTTTCCCTCCCACCTCCACCTCCAGGAATGGCAAGGGCTGCTCTCAGCAGGGCCCTGGGAACCCTAAACACAGGATCAGCTTGACTGGGTTTTCAGGCAAGGAGATTTGAAAGGAAGTATCCTAGCTCTGCAGCAATGGTTCCTCTCTCCCCCTCCTCCTTCCCAGCCATAGGAAGAGTCTCCAAGGGCAGCAGAGCTGGCCCTGGGTCAGGGAAAGAGCACAAAGATCTGGAAGCTGTGGCCTGGGTGAATTAGCAGTATGTTTCCACAGAGCTAACAACAGGCCGAACATACCCCTCCCTGCCTGGGGAGCCAGTCTGTTCTAGTCAGGTTCATCACCCCATGTAAAGGTACCCTAACAGCAACACCAGCCACAATGGCTGGGCTGGGAACCTCACGCCTAGAGACAACCAGAGCCTGTCTGTAAGAGGCCAGAAACCAACTGTTGACTCCTAAGCATCTTGAACACCTGAAAAGTTCTGTTTCAGCTCTGGGTTCTCAGCCTGTATGAACCAGGGAGGAATATGCATGGAATAGGATTCACAGCCCAGGGAAATTTGGGCCCAAACCAAATCCCTGACGCCATCTCTAGCCTAGATCACAGAAGGGGAACATGACATTGCCTTCCTCTGCTGCCAGCATAAGTCACTATGTATTTCCAATTATTAAAGAATACTGGGGTTGGGGGAGAGGAAACATTTCCCCCTGTTGAGAAATAACATTCATGGCCCTGGTCAGAATGTCCCAAGAATGGAAGGGGTTGCCCCTCCCCACTCATGGCTTTCACCAGTTCAGTTTCAAAGTGACTGTTTGCTTTTTTGCCTGCTGCTGTACATTGAGTGGGTGTTTTCAGAGAACTATCCACAATGACTCCAAGATCTCTTTCTTGAGTAGTAACAACTAATTTAGCCCCCATCATTTTATATGTATAGTTGGGATTATGTGTTACAATGTGTATTTCTTGACTTTTATCAACACTGAATTTCATCTGCCATTTTGTTGCCCAATTACCCAGATTTGTGAGATCCTCTCGAAGCTCTTCATAGCTTGCTTGGGACTCAACTATCTTGAGTTGACGGGGACTGGAAGAACTGTCACTTCTTGCTGTAACCCCAGGGTCACAGCAGGGTAGACAGAGCATCTCCAGCCTTGGCGCCACAGTGGGGCAAAAAGCAGTGAATAAGAGTCAGGGCTGCAGTGGGAAGGAGACAGAATTGGGCGGGACTGTGGGCAAAATGGGCGCAGAGCATACCATATACAGAGCATGGGTGGACTGTAACAGGAAGAGCTGATATCTCAGCAGAGCCTGGGGCAGTAAGGAATTGGGAGCAATAAGAGATCTGGGGAAATATACCTGGGATTTATTAGCAGCCTTTGCCTATTTGAAAGGGGGTTCCAGAGAGGCTAGAGCTAGGCTGTTCTCAGTGGTAGCAGATGACAGAACAAGGAGTGATGGGTTTCAAGGTGCAGTATGGGAGAACTAGGTTGGATATTAGGAAAAAACCCTGTATCATTAGGAGAGCGGCAAAGCATTGAAATGGCTTGCCTAGGGAGGTGGTGGAATCTCCACTCTTAGAGGTTTTTAAGGCCAGGCTTAACAAAGCCCTGGCTGGGATGTTTTAGCTGCGATTGGTCCTGCTTTGAGCTGAGGCTTGGACTAAAAATGTTAAATATCAATTAATTTACTAGTCAAGTAGTCGATGGAATTTCCATCAACTCCTCAACTAGTTGATAGGCACTTATGTGTTCCTCCTTCGAAATGTACAAGAGCCCCAGAGGGTCTTCCCCGGGGGCTCTTGTGCATTTCAGTGGAAGTGCCCACGTGGAGCCCGGAGTCAGCAGCACTTCCCACCGGTCCCAGGCTGCATGCGGTGTGCCAGCTTTGGGGTCAGCTGGAGAGTCCCCAGCTGACCCCAGGTTCAGCACGCTTTGAAATGCCGCACGGAGCCCGGGCTCAGCTGAGGAGTTCCCAGCTGATCTCGGGTTTCATGGAAATGTCGCGTGGAGTCCGGTTCAGACTCCCCAGCTGATCCTGGGCTCTGCATGGCATTTCAAAGCGGCACGGAGTCCGGGATCAACTGGGGAATCCCCAGCTGACTCCCCAGCTAGCTCTGTGCAACGCTGCTGCTTTGAAATGCCACGATGGCACAGAGCCTGGGCTCAGCTGTGTGGCACTGCTCCTTTGAAACAATGCCATGGCATTTCAAAGCGGCAACGCCGCACAGAACCTGTACTCCATGCAGCACTGCCACTTTGAAGTATCCCCTTTCCCCGCCTGCCTGTGCTGCCTCTATTTGATAGAGGCAGCAAGGGGGGGAGCGACTGCTTATCAGATAGTCAACATTTGCTTATCAGATAGTCAACTAGTCCTTAACATCCTTAGCTTGGACTGAAAGACCTCATGAGGTCTCCTCCAACCCTAAGCTTCTGTGCTTCTATGAAAGGGAACCAGGCTCGGGAGCAACTGAGAGAGGAGGGACCTGGGGGGGGCCACTGGCCATGTGAACCCCCCCCCCAAGTCCATAGAAGAGCTGGGACAACTCCCCTCCCCTCCACCCCAAGCCATGCCTTGCCGCCCCACCTCTTCCCCCAAGCAATGCAGCCAAAGGGAATAATGGGGCTGAGGGGCTGGCCACCCCCTGCACTCATCAACAGCAGCAGGGGAAGCGGAGCAACACAGATCCGCTCCTTCTGCAAGTTACATGGCAGGAGAGCAGAGCAAGTTGGGGTTTGGGGTTGTTGCTATTTCTCTGCTGCTGCCAATGAGTGGGAGGAGGAGGGCAGAGGCAGATTCCTACTGTTGATGCAAACCTCCCTCCCGCCAGTTCCAGCCCCTTGGCACTCCTGCTTATGGCGTTTGGGGGACATGGCCCTCTCGTGCCCTCCTCCAGCTGTCACCACTGCCAGGCTAGAATGGAAAGGGCCTCCTCTCCCTAACACTGATCCATCTCATCTCCTTTCTATGGCAGAGCAGTTGTATTTTGACTGAAGGTAGAAAGAAGGATAAAGCTGGACTCGTGATCTAACTCTCACAGGTGCTGACAGAGAAAGGCAGGGAGCTTGGGGCTGCCCAGAGGCAGGAGTGATGCCTAAAAGGGAAGAGTGTAGCTAAACAGCTCATGAGTATGAACCCATATCTCCTCCCTCTAACATGCTTGTTCTATTAGCACTGCTGATATTCCGCATGCTTAGCCTGTCTGAAATGTCCCCGCACTTTCATCCAGCACACCAGCCACTTTCATCTTATTCTTCTCTTTTCCTGAGCAGTTCATTGCAACTCTTGACTCAGTCAGAAGGCTCTCTGCAGCGCCTCCCCGGGGCACATCACCTCTGTAGCTTCCCCACAAACGCAAAAGCTCTCACCTTGATTCTGCAACCTTTGTACCCAGGGTGTAGCCATATGTGAGTCTGAGCGGGTTGTATCCCAGGATCCAGGCCCATCCAAATTGGGGCCAGATCTCTCCGAATCCAATCCAGGGTGGTGTCTGTAAGCTCGCTGTGTCCTCCTCCTGCCAGTGCCACATGCAGCTGCCCCTGTCTCCAGCCCCAGTGTTAGATGTGCAGTGGGGCTGCCTCAGGATGGTGGGTCTGGGTGAGGCTGGCACTGGGGCAAGCAGAACCCAGCGCCTGCAGGAGGGGGGGGGGGATGCCTCTGGATGAGGTTTGCCAACTCTGATAAACAAATCTAGGTAATTTTTCCCCATTATAACCTAATGCCTTTTTCTTAAAATATCCTAATAAAATCACTGATTGCTTTCAATAGTAACCAGGAGTTTCATGCCAATTCCAGGAGACTCGAGGCCAAACCTGGTCAATTCACAACTCTAGTCCGGACTGACAGATACCAGGATGGGTGGGCAGAGCTCAAGCCTCTGCCAAGCCCCCATCTCTCCCATGGGCATCCCAGGTGGTTGCTAAGTGATATGGGGTAGGGGGGGAGGCAGACCTCTCATCTCTCCTGCATCCCTGCCCTCCGCAAGGCCTCCCATCTCTCCTGCTTCCTCCCCCTACTCCCATTGTCTACCCACCTGAAAGCCAGTTTTCTTGTCCTAGCTATGCCACTGCTTTGTATGCACAATAGGGATGTAATAGCGTAGCTGATTAACTAATTAACCAATAAGCAAAAGCTTATAGGTTAATGCTATAGATATACGTATTCCTGTCTCCCCCTTGCCAGTACATTTTTTAGTAGGCTGGCCAGCTGCCTGGCTTAGTCCCTGCTGTGGCTCTGCATTTAAAGTGTATTAGGAACCAGGTGGACAGGCAGCCTGGCTCAGTTCTGGCTTGTGCCGGGTCCAGGAGTTCAGCCCTTACGTGGACAGGGGCTGCTACCTCTGTATCATAGGCAGCAGTGCAGAGCAACAGGCAGCCAGTCCATGAGGGGAGCTGGTTTTTAAACTCGCTCCCCTCACAGACCAGCTTCCATCTGGCACCCCGTGATGCTGCCTCTGATACAGGTTAATCGACTATTCAGTAACTAATAATTAACAACCCTAATGCACAATCCACCTCCCTTGCCCAGGTGCTATTGCAGGGGGAAGGGACGCTGCATTCCACCAGGCCAACTACCAGGGGAAGGGAGCCCCTAGAAGGCACAGGGCAGCAGAGCAACTCTTGCAGGAACAAAGATAGAGCCCAAGGCACCCGGTGGTCTGAAGAGGCCAGATGGCCATGCTCTGTGGCACCAGCAAACAAACAGGACTTAGCAAGCATCCCTGCTTACAGCATATGTGAGCAGAAAGCCTGGCCCTCATTTCCAATGTAACTCTTGTCTGTTTTGATGCAGCAGGGGCATGCCGGCCATGTAATGACACCGAGATCCTGATGGCCATTTGCACTAGTGACTTTGGTGAGTACAGCTTCTGCCATTTCTGCAATCACATTCTCTTCCCCTAAGGGGTTTCGTCCAGGAATCTGGGGTGTTTGTCATCAGTGGATTTCAAGACTTAAACACAGAACAAAGAAAAATCCAGTCTCTGATGTCCCCATGATAGGACACATGTTAGCCTGCACATGACATACACTATGCTATTTACCATGGGCCTCAATAGAAAGAATGAGAACAGCTCTGTTATGTGTCATAGGCCCTATGGGTATGTCTACACAGCAAAGTTATTTTGAAATAAAAGCCCTGAGTTCGAAATAACTTTCCTAGCATCTACACAGCCAAACCGCTATTTTGAAATAAATTCTAAATAGCGGAGCGTTTATTTTGAATTTGGTAAATCTCATTCTACGAGGAATAACACCAAATTCGAAATAGCTATTTCGAATTAAGTGCTGTGTAGATACTTATTTCAAAATAGGGGGCCTCCAGCCTTCCCAGGGCCACTCCAGCCTCAACCAAGAACACTGCTCTCCCTCCCCTCCTCCCCCCTTCCCGGAGCCCTTAAAGGGATAGACTCTGGCCACAGTGCCTGTGCCAGCTCCAAGCCTGCCAGCCCAGGGCCAGCAGTCACTGCCCCTGACCCAGTGGCCCCAAAACATGAGCCAGCAAGCCACTGGCAGCCAGCCCTCCACCGCTCCCCAGGAGCAGTCTGCCAGCTCCCAGGAGCCTGCCAGGACCTGGAGAAGGTGGGCGTCTTCCTGGTCCAGGGCGGAGATCATGGACCTTATTCAGGTTTGGGGGGGGATGCCCCCAACATCCATGATCTCCGCACTAGATGGAGGAATGCAGCCGTCTATGGCAGGATAGCTGCCAGCCTGGCCACCAAAGGCCACAAGCAAACCCAGAAGCAGGTTTGCACAAAAATCACTTGGTCCGGCGAGACCCTGAGCTTCCTCTCCCCCTTCTTCCCCTTGCTTCCCCCTTCTAGCTCCCTCCTCCCAGCTTTCTCCTTCCACTCTCCCAACCTCTCTTCTCCCATCTCCCACCTCCTTTCCCCAGTCTCACCAGAGTTTGATTCCCTCCCTCCCAGTTTTGTTAAATAAAGAGAGTTTGTGTTCATGAAAACACGTGTATTTTATTTGACATCAGGAAGGGGGATTAGGGAGGGGTAAGTGGAAGGACGTGGAAGGGGTAAGTGAATTGCCGCTTCATTTGGGTATGTCTAGTAAATGAATCTACATGGCTCTGTCGCCAGAGCTATGTAGTCTAGACATACCCTCTCTTACCTCAAGTGGTAAGGAACTATGCTGGTAGATTAAAAAGCCTTGAAATCTATTCCCAGTGTTGCCAAAGAGTTCTGAGAGATCTCTGTTAAGCACTAGTGCTGTCTAGATGGCAATAATTTCATTCCAGGGCAGCTCTCAAGGTTCTGAACTTTATTTTTCTTCCACATTAGAACATTACACATATTTTAGAGAAGCTGAATCATGCTGAAACATATGGATTTGGATGGAAAACATGAGCTTTTTGACCTGGGTCCTCTTCCCTCCTCAGCTGTGACCAGAGAGCCTTAGGCTAAAACAAGTCTTACCTGTGAAACTAGGCTAAACTGATACGTTTCTGCAAAACATTTCCTCTTCAACAAATCTGCATATTTCAGTACAAGTCATTTACTCAAAAATGTTCCCACCTGCTCTGATAAGTAGTGGAATGAAAGCTGGAGTACTGTGTCGCCACAGATTTGTTATTTAATATACTCTGTGTTGAATCTTTCATAAAAACCTGTATTCCACATGGCTGCTCAGTGAAATAATAGGCGCAGAAATAAAAACAGATGAAAAGGGAAAAATTCAACAGGATAGGAAAGCAGAAAAGCCCCTTCACCCACAGCACAGGGGTCAGGAACTTGAAATGGGAAGGAGTGGCCATCTTTTCATCTTTCCCAGCCCTATAGAGGCACACACAGAGTTGGGCATAGTCCAGATATGACAGAGCATGTGCATGGGAGCTACTCACAGTACAAGCTTTCCAAATGCTATGCAAAACAAGGGGCAGTTCATGTTGAATGACAGAGAGCCCACTGTGGCAGCTTTACAACCACAAACAAAACCAATCACTCGTGTATGTTCCTGCCTCTTCTTTAGCCTACTTGGAGCTGGCAGGCCAAGCAAATGCAGGATAGCAGCAGGTGGCAGGTAGCCTGTGTTAAGTGCTGCTGACAGAACTAAGCCAAGGAACTCTGTCCCAGGCTGTGATCGCAAAGCGGAGATTGGCTTCGCTCCCACTGGACATTGGCACAGTGAACAGTTGCCAATTATTCCTGCATGCGCCGTTAGCTCCATTAGCTTCTTGATTTGCACCTGTAAACAGCAGAAGGTGGACCAGGGGTCACTGGCTGCCCAGGCCAGAGTTGCCATGGCAATGAAGAAGTCAAACATAAAAGCAAGGGATTTGTCATGCTAGATCAGACCATAAATCCATCAAGTGGTCTGGCAGAGGCCAATGCCCGCTGATTCAGGGAAGGCCAACCCCACAGCTAATTGTGCAGTATTATATGTAATATGTGCAGGGGGAGGGAAATCCCTTCCTTATCCTCACAGGTGATCAGTTCATGTCCTGAAGCATGAGGCTTCATGACCTTTATCTCAATACATAACTGTGAATACTAGGCAATTCCTATGAGTATCCAGATTGGGGAATGTGTAAAGAGGGATTTTCTCTTATGTTCTCACTAAACATACCAGCCATTCCTTTCATGGAGTGATATCCCGACTGGAGCAGAGGGGGCGAAGGAGTTGATGACCCTCTTGGAACACAGCACTTGACCTCCATCTGCTGCATTATAAGGGCATAAGCACAGAAAAACCCACAAAACCTTGGTCTATATTAGACTTTTAGGGGGATTCATGGAAGAGGTTCTCTAACTTGTGTTATGCAGGAGGTCAGACTTGATGCTCACAGTGGTCCCTTCTTACCTTACAAATCTATAATGCAACTCCAGTGTAATCTGCAGTCCCGTAAGCTGTTTCAGCACTAAATCCCCATGCAGACCTATTTGTGGACTGAATAAATAAATCAGGCTTTGGGCCCGGGTCTCCAGTGACACGAGGCTGGTCCACTGACTGGGTCACTTGTGCTACCTTGTCCATTTTTCCCAGATAGCCAAATATTCCCAGTTAAGGGTGCAGAAGCCACAGCAGTGCAACAGTTCCCAGTTCTGAATCAGTGAATAATTGTGCCTCTTCTACCATCTTTTCCCTCAGTCATTCGTGGCAACATCCGGACCGTCTCCAATGATGTTGAGAGGCAGGAATCCATCATCAGCGTGAGTGCCACCCGGGTTCACCGGCAGAAATTCACTCTGTTCCAGCCTGTCAGTAAATCCAGCAAATCAATGGGCAGCATCCACACCCTGCTGCGGTGTGGAGTGAAACCAGGACCCGGCAGCTTCCTTTTCATGGGGTGGCTGCACTTTGGAGAGGCCTGGCTCAGCTGTGCTCCCCGTTACAAAGACTTTCAGCGCATCTACGAGATTGCACACCAGGCTCATGAGAACCCCTGTGAAGTCTCACTGGACTGAGTGATGATGGCTGGGGCATTCAGCCTGACCCTTAGGCATGGAGATCACCAGCTAAACAATGGTGCCACCAAGAGCTCACATTCACCAGCCTGGGGATAGCAAGAATTCTCCCCATCCCATACCGACCTGCAGTGGTTCCCATTCCTACATCACATGATCTGTGCTGAAGCGAGTTGTAGGGTACCTTCTGTGCTACCAGGAACCTGGCTCCAGGCAGGAGATCCCCAGATTGCTGATCAGGATCAGGCACACGTTGAGTAACATAAAGGAAATTAGACCCTTCCCATGTGGGGAACAGTAACACATGGGAAAGGACTTATAGTCAACCATCCCTTTAAGCAGCTTGAGTAGACAAAAATGCCAGTGAAATGGCAGCTAAGTCATCCTTACGATCCCAAGATTCATTGCCAGGTAAGTCCCAGCACTGAGGGACTCTCTTGCTGTGTTGTGACTGTTCAGACCAAGTATCGAAGTGGACTCAGTGTGGGGAGATGATGGATCACTGGACCTGGAAATCAATGCATGACCAACTCTGCACCTACTTTTGCACTGAAACACACCAACACGATGTGGAAAAGGCATTGGCAAACCTAGCCAAAGGCAGGGGAAAATCCTGCCCAAATAAAGAGGCCATGCTAACGCCACCAGGTTTGACCTACCATAGGATCTGATTCAGCAAAGCTCTTGAGCTGTCAGTCCCATTGACTTCAAAGGGCCTAAAGCCCAGAACCTCAAAGGTATTTAGGAACCTATGTGCTTCACAGAAGTGGGGCCTTGTTGCCATGACATCTGTTCTGAAGTGGTCCTGCTCCCTCTCCTTCCCCTGGAGAAGCTTCACCCCTCCAGTGAGGGGAGGAAGACCCAGGAAGTGACAGCTATCATGTTTACATTCCATTTAGTATTTGTTTGGGTAGAAATGTGAAGATACTGCTTTGTACACAGCATGGTGAGAAAGTGGTGGACAACAGAGCTATGGGAGGAGAGTCAGAGTAGGGCTGGGAATATCTGCTTGGTGGGCTTCTGAACGGACATAAATTAATGGTTCACAACCCGGTTGCCAAAAAGATGTCCCATGGAGTCTTCACAGGTGTATTGTGTCCTTGACATTTAGGGAGCGTTCACTGGAGGGGTCCAGCTTTACCCTGCGGTAGCAGAGCAGAACATGGGTGTCAAACTGTACCTTCCTGGGGAGAAGGAAATTTACCAGCTACAGGTTTTGGATGTCAGGGAAGTAGTTTCTATCTGCTAGCAGGGAAAGACATTAGCAGCTCTTAGGTTTTGATTAAATCATTATGTACATTTATACACAAGCTCCGTGCTACTCTTCAAGCTCCTGCCAGCAGAACCCTCACTCAAAGTCCCATGCAGAGACTTTGGTGCCACCTCTCTTCACATGTTTATCTCTATCCCGCAAACCTAGCATGGGTCCTGCCTTCAGAAACACCCAAAATGCAGAATCACCAAACAGCTTCTCAGGAACTTTAAAGCAGAGGTGGGCCCATGTTAAGATCGGGGGATTTTAGAGACAGAGCTCTGCTACAGATCCAGATTTCTGGTTTGGATCAGTTTAATGGAAGTGGGCCTAAACTACGATATTTGGATCTGAATCCAGATTCCAAACTCTTCCCACCGTTGGGTGACTTTTGATTTAGTGTTCCTATCTGGTTTCATCTCCCCACGAAAGAAGCTAACCTCATTTTAGCATCACTTTTGTGCTGTCTCTGATCTGCAAACATCATGGCTACGTCTAGACTGGCATGATTTTCCGAAAATGCTTTTAACGGAAAAGTTTTCCGTTAAAAGCATTTTCGGAAAAGAGCGTCTAGATTGGCACGGACACTTTTCTGCAAAAGCACTTTTTGTGGAAAAGCGTCTGTGGCCAATCTAGACACGCTTTTGCGCAAAAAAGCCCCTATCGCTGTTTTCGCGATCAGGGCTTTTTTGCGGAAAAGAAATGTCAGCTGTCTACACTGGCCCTTTAGCGCAAAAGTTTTGCGCAAAAGGGACTTTTGCCCGAACGGGAGCAGCATAGTTTTTCCGCAAAAGCACTGACAATCTTACAACAGATCGTCAGTGCTTTTGCGGAAATTCAAGTGGCCAGTGTAGACAGCTGGACAGTTTTTGCGGAAAAGCAGATGATTTTCCGCAAAAACTGGCCAGTCTAGACGCAGCCCATATGTGGACCTTGACAGGAGAAGAGTAGTGGGAAGAACCTCTGTGAATGTCAGTGTGAAGTGATTCAGCAGGCAGTACAGTGTGACTCCAGTATGCATAGCAGTGAAATCTTTGCAAAGGTATTTAGCTCACTTTTTTTAAAATGACAATTTGGGTCACTTGTGGTTTGAAGACAAGTCTTGTCTATAACAGACACCATAAATTAATGGCAGCTTTGGGAGCCAGGAGATGTGACTGAGGAGCACAGGTTTGTCTTTCTACAGCTTATGTTAAATATACAGAATTGCCAACCAGAATTGTGTGTATTGTAGAAAATGGACTTGCAACATTGTGAGGAGTCCCTATGGGGAATCTGTATAAGTATGTGCATTGGTCCCAATATGCACATACTTAACCTACCACTGATGACGGAAAATGGGGAAGTAGCAGCTGCTAATGGAAGAATGCTGGCAGAAACAAAGGTCTTGGGAGGAGATAGCAAGAAAGCAGAAGCCTGTCATCAGAGAACAGGAAATAGGAATAAGAATCGAGAGAAGATGGTCTTTTCTTCTAGGTGGTCATTGTGTCACAGACAATTGGAACTTGGACAACTGCAGAGACAAGCAAACTCTTTGTTTGATTATTGGGGAGCGTGGGAAGGAGATCTGAACTGTCAATTTTAAACAGACATCCACTTTGGGGTGCTCAGTAGTTGTAGAACAGAAATTTTGAGTTAAAGGTGCAGGTTTGAGGGGAGTTTGGGACAAAAATCAATCATACCAGGTAACTATCAGCAAACTCCTAATTCTGTGTGGAAATTGCTGGTAAAGCCCAGATGTTTTAGGCCTTGTCTACATCCAACCAAGTTTAAGAATGGCCATACTGGGTCAGACCAAAGGTCCATATAGCCCAGTATCCTGTCTGCCGACAGTGGCCAATAACAGATGCCCCAAAGGGAAGGAACACAACAGGTAAACCTCACATGATCCCTCTTCTGTCACCCATTTACACACAACAGAGGCTAGGGATACCATTCCTACCCATCCTGACTAATATTCATTGATGGACCTAACATCCATGAATCTATCTAGCTCTTTTTTGAACCCTGTTAAAGTCCTAGTCTTCATCATATCCTCTGGCAAGGAGTTCCACAGGTTGACTGTGCGCTGAGTGAAAAAATATTTCCTTTTGTTTGTTTTAAACCTGCTGCCTATTAATTTCATTTGGTGACCCCTAGTTCTTATATTGTGGGAATAAGTAAATAGCTTTTCCTTATTCACTTTTTCCAGACCAGTCATGATTTTATAGACCTCTATCATATCCCCCCTTAGACTCCTCTTTTCTAAGCTGAAAAGTCCAAGTCTTTTTAATCTCTCTTCACATGGAACCTGTTCCAAATCCCTAATCATTTTTGTTGCCCTTTTTGGAACCTTTTCCAATGCCAAAATATCTTTTTTGAGATGAGGTGACCACATCTGTATGTAACTCATTAGTGATACAGCTGACTAACTGTGGGCTGGATCTACACACACAACACTATTAACATTCAGCTACTAATCAAGGCAGCTAAGTCTACATCTATACTACAGTGGGGATCAAGGCTTTGAGACTGATCCACCAGCAGTT
Source organism: Apalone spinifera (assembly GCA_030068395.1). NCBI lineage: Eukaryota > Metazoa > Chordata > Testudines > Trionychidae > Apalone > Apalone spinifera. The sequence goes on along the minus strand of JANRFK010001605.1, from coordinate 37,202,429 downwards.
GATTTAGCGGGTCTAGTGAAGATCCTCCAACTCAATCCAGGTCACTCTCCAGTCAACCCTGCTCCTCTACCTCTGTCGAGAAGAGTAATGTTAGTAGACAGAGGAGTTTCTCCTGTTGACCCCCCTGCAGTGTAGACCCCATTGTAATTTGACCTAAGGTACATTGACTCAGTTGTGTATCTTAGGTTGATTTTCTGCAGTATTGTAGACATAGGCTAAGTTTGGCTCAGTTAGGATCTAGCCTGGAACATGATTGGCTTTTTGTAACCAGTTCATAAAATGTTTTTGCTGTACAGATGGACAGCCCACTATGCTTTGGTCTCCCTGCTGCAGCATGTTCTCTACTTTAGATCCTCTTGAGGTATCATGAGAGCTGCCCAGATTTTCCCACAATGCACTGTTACAAACCTCAGGTAGATATGAATGCATATACATCTGTCACATGGTTGCACTGTGAAAAAAACTGCAGCACAGAAATGTCTGTTGTAAAGGGTTACAGGAGGTGGGTTACACCACCATTGTTTCTTATGTAGCATGGATGGGACCTTAGGCTAATGAGTTCAAATGATTCTGGCTCACTTCTTATCTAAAAATGCCTATTTTGGGAAGAAGGAGAAATATTTGATAAGTGGGCACATCATATATGCACTAAAGTTATAACAATACCAAATTTGTGATTTTTTTTAAACTAAACTTTGTGTAAAGTGTGGGTTTTTTAAAATCTTAATATAAAATGCATCTCCACAGCTGTAAAACACTGTTAGGCACATTCGATGTTGCCGTTCTGTAGTGTAGTCAATAGCTGTGAGAATGTAATTAGTTTATACATATCATGTCTATTTACAAAGTGAGAAAGGAAGCTCTAATTCTGCATAACTTGTAACAAAGATTTCTCATTGTTGTGTTTTGAAATAAACAACTGTATTTGTCATTTGTGGTTCTGAAGTGCCATCTTTTAAAAAAATCAGTATTTCTAGCAATCCTTGTGTCCATGATTTTTTCTGGGAACACTGAGTGAGGGTCAAATTGTGTTCTTGTCCCAGTAGTTCTAAAACAAAACTCACTGAGTTTGGGGACAGTTAACGAAAACTAGTAACAGAAATGCCATGATCACCTTTGTAATAACATGGATTGCTTTGACCCTTGTAGATGGAACAAAACCATAGAGAGTTTGGTCACAGGACTGGAAATGGCAGTGAGGAATACTCATAGGCTGCGTCTAGATTGGCATGATTTTCCGGAAATGCTTTTAACGGA
>JANRFK010001605.1:37148845-37160649 GCA_030068395.1 Apalone spinifera | reverse complement strand
CCGCCGGACCAGGCCTTCCCGCCATGGACGCGGAGCATCTGGACGAAGTGGCGGCCGAGCGGCAGGGCAGGAGCGCGGCCCTGGGTGGCTGGGGCCTGGCGCAGCTCGCCGCGAGCTCGGCTCTCGCTGTCTACGCAATGTGGGCGGCGCTCACGCCCGGCTTCCGCCGCCTGCCGCTCCGCCTGCAGGTAGCGCGGCCCCGGGCCCCGGGCTAGCAGTGGCGGGGGCGGGCCGTGGGAGACAGCGTCCGGGGCCGCTCTCGGCGGGCTTGCCGTGTCTCGTTTTACGAGGTGTCAGTCTAAAGGCTCCCCTAGACTCCTAGGGCTGGAAGAGACTGCAGGAGATCGAGTCCAACCCCAGCCACTTCGCAAACTCTGTACTTGAAACCTGGCATGGGCATTGTTTCAATGTTGTTTTATTTGAAAATGAAAAGAGAGAGACCAGCTGGGTTTTGGTGAGCTGTGCCTAGGGTACAACCTGCTGCTTGAGTAAGTGGGAACTGTTTCCTAGAAATCACTTCCACCAGTTATGGATCTGGCTCTTAATTTCCAGTTTCTCTTAGCATAGTGGCCAAGGAGCTTGAGACAGCAGGCAGTAAGATATTGAGCTTCTCCAGGTCTCAGTCTCCAGCTGGGAGACTCCTGACTATCAGAATAGGAGGAAACAGCATTAAATAGATCTCATGTGTAGGTGACCAAAGTGCAGCCTGTGGCTGATCTTGCAGTCATTTCCATACGGGCAAATGCTTATATCCATATGGAAAATTAGTGAAGTTAGTTGAACTCTGCGGCATAACAAGTGCTTGCCTGCACAGATCCATTTGCAGGATTGAAGGTGGTTTGCAATGGATGTGCAGCCTTCACAAATGTGGAACGACCTGTCCAAACATCATGCATTGTAGGATGCTTTATTTAGTCCCAATGCTCTTATCTTTCAGGTGTTCCAGTTGGTTCACTTATGTTTGACTGGGGCTTACAATTCTTATTTCTCTAAACCAGGTGCCATATGTACCATCAAGTACCAAGCAAGTTGAGAATGTTATGTCGCTGCTGAAAGGACGTGCCGGAAAGATGGTGGATTTAGGATCAGGAGATGGCAGAATTGTAAGAGAGGAAAAAGACCTTGTATTTGATAGTCACAACTGCTGGTTGTATGCATTTTGAAAAATTATAACAGTGTTAAAGGTAGATCTCCCACTGCAAGAGCATGCACATCCTGATGCCTGTTACGTCAGTGTATATGCAGAGTAATTTAGTTGAGATTATGGTGGACATACACCAGAGTAACCCCTTAGACTAGAAGCTCTTTCAAGGCAATTGCCTTGATCCATTCCTTGCAAAGACTTCCCAGGACCGGAGTAGCTGTGAGTTATTCCACAAGGAGCATTCTTTGTATCCCTTTCCTAGACTTAGACTTCTTAATGAATCTGGGACTGGAGAAGGTGGGAGTCCCCATATAGGTTTTGCTCCTGCACATCTTAGAATGACTCCTCTGGAACCAGCTATAGTACCAGTGGAAGGGACTCTCCCTACAATATGAGAAAAATATTTCTGATAAGACTGGCAACATTCAACCATGCTCAAAACCTGCTTTGTTCTTTCCTCATTCTGAATCTGAGCCTGCAAGGTGCTAACTGAGCACACTGAACTAAGTGGAGTTGAAAATGCTCTTCACTGTATCAAGCCCTTAGTTTCTATTCCACTGCCTCCCTGATTTATCCCAAAGGATGTTCCATGTTACGTGCTGAGCCTTGCTGGCTACCTTCTACACTTGCATCTGGTCACTATTACTTACTCCTTACCTTCCTACCTCATTCCCTACAAGAGGTGTTAGTGACAGCAGTGCAAGTAACCATACTTCTTGTGGGCAATGCTCTTATCCCATTCAGTGACTGCTGCTGGGCATGAAGTAGCTGGAAGCTGTCTTACTTACAGCCACTGCTCCAAAGATTATTTCAGGAACAAACATGGAGGTTAATTTTGGTTTCAATTCCTCTCTCCAGGTATTAGAAGCATATAAACAAGGTTTCAGACCAGCTGTTGGCTATGAACTCAACCCCTGGCTTTTGACACTCTCCAACTACCGCGCCTGGAGAACTGGATGTTATGGGAAGGTATTCTACCAACGGCAAGATCTATGGAAGGTAACTTCTTGTGGTGGAGTTAGGATTCTGGATTTCTCAGCCTGAGTACATTATCTCAAAGATCTAAGAAGCTATCTCTGCCAAACAGAAATCAGGGCTTTAGTCAGGCTGCACAAAAGGTTCAACATTCTCCAAACTTCTCATTAGCGCTGTTTTGGAGAGAGTGTGTGCGCTGGGGAAGCCTGAGAAACCATGTGCTTTCTCTTTAAGGCACTCACTCACCAAATAGCTGGTGGTTCAGACTGCAGCTGCTGCCAGCAGCTCTCCTGCTCCTGAGCCCTGACCTCCCGCCCCAGTTTTCAGAGATAAGAACATCAAAACCGCCATACTGGGTCAGACCAAAGGTCCATCCAGCCCAAAGTCCTGTCCACCGACAGTGGCCAACACCAGATGCCCCAGAGGGAGGGATCGCAACAAGTAAATGCTCTTGTGATCCTTCCCCCATCACCCACCTCCAGAGAAACAGAGGCTAAGGACACCATTCCTGCCCATGGTGGCTAATAGCCATTGATGAACCTAACCTCCAAGAATCTATCTAGCTGTTTTTTTAACCTTGTTAAAGTCCTAGTCTTCACCACATCCTCTGGCAAGGAGTTCCATGGGTTGACTCTGCGCTGAGTGAAGAAAAACTTCCTTTTCTTTGTTTTAAACTTGCTGCCTATTAATTTCATTTCGTGACCCCTAGTTCTTTTATTGTGGGAATAAGTAAATAACTTTTCCTTATTCACTTTTTCCATATCAGTCATGATTTTATAGACCTCTATCATATCCCTTCTTAGTCTCCTCTTTTCTAAACCGAAATGCCTAAGTCTTTTTAATCTCTCTTCACATGGGACCCATTCCAAACCCCTAATCATTTTTGTTGCCCTTTTCTGAACCTTTTCCAATGCCAATATACCTTTTTTTGAGATGAGGCAACCACATCTGTATGCAGTATTCAAGATGTGGGTATACCATGGTTTTATATAGAGGCAATAAGATATTTTCTGTCTTACTCTCTATCCCTTTTTTAATGACTCCTAACATTCCATTTTCTTTTTTTCACTGCTGCTGCACATTGCGTGGATGTTTTCAGAGAACTATCCACAGTGACTCCAAGATCTCTCTTTTGAGTAGTTGTAGCCAAATTAGTCCCCATCATATTGTATATATAATTGGGATTCTTTTTTCCAATGTGCATTACTTTACATTTATGAACATTAAATTTCGTTTGCCATTTTGTTGCCCAATCACTTAGTTTGGGGAGATCTTTTTGAAGCTCTTCACAGTCTTCTTTGGTCTCAACTATCTTGAGCAGTCAAATATCATCTGCAAATTTTGCTACCTCACTGTTTATCCCTTTCTCTAGAAGATGATTTATAAATAAGTTCAATAGGGTGGGTCCTAGGACACACCCTTAGGGAACCCCACTAGTTACCTCTCTGCACTCGGAAAACTTACCATTTATTCCTACCTTTGGTTTTCTGTCTTTTAACCAGTTATCAATCCATGAAAGGACTTTCTGTCTTATCCCACGATAACTTACTTTACTTAAGAGCCTTTGGTGAGGGACCTTGTCAAAGGCTTTCTGGAAATCTAATTATTCTATATCCACTGGATCCCCCTTGTCCACATGTTTGTTGACCCCCTCAAAGAACTCTAGCAGATTAGTAAAGCAGGATTTCTCTTTACAGAAACCATGTTGACTTCCCCCAACAAATTATACTCATCCATGGGTCTGACAATTTTATTCTTTACTAGAGTTTCAAGTAATTTGCCCAGTACTGACTCTATCAGAGGCAGCATCATGGGGGTGCCAGGCAGGAGCTGGTCTGCAACAGGAGCCAGTTCAAAAACCAGCTCCCCTCATGGACTGGCTGCCTGTCGCTCTGCACTGCTGCCTCTGTATCAGCAGCTGCTGTCCCGGTGAGGAGCTGAGCTCCTGGACCCAGCACAAGCCGGAACTGAGCCAGGCTGCCTGTCCACCTGGCTCCCAACAGACTTTAAATGCAGAGCCATAGCAAGAACTGAGCTGGGCTGCTGGCCAGCCTGCTAAAAAAAATTACTGGCAAGTGGAAGAGGGAAATGCATGTAGTCTATAGCATTAACCTATAAGCTCTTGCTTATTGGTTAATCAACTACACTATTAATTCCTAATTGACTGTCTATACCTAGGTGCTAGGATGTGCACTGAGCCTTCTAAAGACACATTAGCAAAAGCCAAATCTCTCCCCACATCTGAAACTAGGCTGAAGTAAACATTGGCTGGTATGGACTAGATCAGTGGTTCTAAAACCATGGGCCACAGTGGCCTAATCAGCACACAGCTGTGACCCACATGACATTGTAAGGGCCATGCAAGTAATGTATAGTGTGGATGCAGCCCATATAACACACAAAGAACTGCCTATGCTGCCCACATTGAAAAAATAGGTTAAAAAGGCATGGACTCAAACTAATAAGTCAGTCCCATCTACATTTTGGGACCCAAAGATTTTATTTAATCCATTAGCAAAGAGACACTCCTGCATCTTGTCCAGTAATGTTTTTTGCAACGCCTTCCCCGGTTATAGTGCAACTCTCCCCTCTCTAAGAGCTCACTTGCTCCGTATGCTTGACCTCTTCTGGGTTTAGCATAACTTCCTGTATGTTGAGAAGTGAAATTTGACCCTTACACACAGAATCTGCTGAGATCCTCTTTCCCTGGCACACTTTGCACTATCCCTCAGCTTGTTATTTCTCTCTCCAAGTCTGACTTTATCTTCTTAAAGGTGAACCTATGTGACTGCAACAATGTGTCTGTGTTCCTGGCTCCCAGTGTGGTAAGTCCAAGCGCTCTCTAGTGACTGGTAAATGAGGCTAAGGGTGAAGGGTTGGCTGCAAATTTTCTACTTTATTGGGCAAATCAGTGAAGAGGGAGGATACTCAAGATAAAGGGATCATCCTGAACGTTGGCAAAAAACTTGTAAGAAAATGGCACTAGATCTGTGTATGTTCACAAAATGAACCAAACCCTGGTGCATCTGCCTTAATGAAGAAACAATGAACATCCTCAAATAGCCCATCATTGTTAGTGTGAGGTTTCCTTGAACAAAGTGTAGTTTTCTCTCTGTTCCTGACACAGCAGAATAGTTTGAATATTGGATCTACTGAGAAATTGCCCATATGTACTGAGTGACTTCATCCCTAGCGGGATCTACAAGATGCTGAGCACTGGCATGCCCAGGGACTAGGGAAGTACAAGAATGCAGTCACCACTGTTTAGCCGCAGGGGTGGACACAGCACAGTCTGCATTTTGTGATTCAGAATTCCTAAACCTGTTTAGGTGCTGAGCACTTGCATCTCCTGCTTGTTTCAGTGGGGGTAGCACGTGCTGAATGCAAGTGCAGATCTGGCCTAGTTCGGAGAGAAAAAGGGTTAGCATGAGCACTGCTTATTGTGATAGACTGGCAATACTTAGTCTTCCTCAGTGTCTTGCAACAGGGCTTACTGAGCTCCATCTCAGGCAGTGCTGAGATAAATCAGCTTCCCAGCGGTGTATTGTCCTGTGGGTACTGCTAAAGAATGGACCTTGCTGTGTCCTTGGCTTGGTATGGGTATTTGCTTCTCATCTCCATGGAGCCCCCCACATCCATTTTCTAGGCCATTAAAGTTTGCTGGTGAGATTAAATGAATTTTTGAACATAAAAGCAAGCCTCAATGAATGTGATATTTTTCTAGAACAGGGGCTTTGTCTATAAATGCTTTTGTACCATGCACACTATAATGGAGTCTGGATCATGACTTTAAGAGTAGATTAGATAGGCATCTATCAGATGATCTAGATGGTGTTTGGTCCTGCCACAATAGTGGGAGACTGGACTTGATGACCTCTTGAGGTCCCTTCCAGGTTTAGTACGCTATGATAGGCCACTCGATGCTACTTCAGTAGTAATCAAAATGGTAACCAATAGCAAACCTGCAAAAAGTCTTTAGAATGCATCTCTCTCCCCCCCCCATGATATCTATGACTGTTAGTAACAGATTTTTCCCTTCCTCTTCCCCATTAGCTGCCTCTCCTAGAGACAAAACTGCTTGCAGAACTGCCGGACGGGGCTCGTGTGGTGTCTGGACGCTTTCCCTTTCCCACCTGGATACCAACCATCAGTGTTGGAGAGGGTATAAACCAAAGCTGGGCCTATGACATCAAGACTGTACGGCAAATAGAGCAGAGCAAAGCTGAGGGAAACAGAGTATGAGTCAAGAGCTCAGGTGTAGCTGAGGTTTACAGGACAACAGTTTGGAAGCCTCTGTAGACAAGGACCCCTCAGAACAACGTGAAGATTAAATGTGCCTGCTCAGCTGAACAGCCCAGCAAGTATTCGGAGGCAGCAGAGGAGTTTGCAATGAGCAGGGAGGGGTGGTGATTTGTCAAACTTTACCCCAGGTGCACTGGCATCTCTAGAACCAAAATTCTGGGGAGCCTTTGAGCTGGGAAGTTGGAACTGTCAAAAACAAGAGCCGAATCTTTTAGTCTTGTTTTGAGAACTCATTTCTCCATTTATTTGCAAGTCATTTTCTAAAAATAAAAGGGCTGCAGGACTTGGTTCATCCATCCGTGGGGTGAGGCTGGGAGGCTCTTTGCCCCTCGCTGTAGACAGCCATTGTGGGCTGTGTTCAGAATTGCCTTAGGGGAAGGCCCAATAATGCAGCTTCTCCAGTTCTAGCTCTTCTCCCTATAAGTCCTCCTCCTATAGTCATCACCTAGCAGGTGTTCCTCGCTGAACAACTTCCCATGAATGCAGAAGAGTAAAACTGTGTATAAGCGCAACCAAGTTCAAACCCTAACCTGAGCCCTATCTCTAGTCCCTTGTAGCTCAGATGGGTGAGTTAGCTCAGTACTTTGGAGGCAACAATCTAGCAGAAGGTGAAGTAACCCTGATACTGCAGGCGCGCATAGTAAGCTGAATCCACCAGTTTTGCAGTGGACTTAAGTTCAGAGAAGGGTTCTGCACCATTCTCCTGTACTAGCAGTGGTGCTCTGCAGCTACTTAGCATTTCTGCAGTGAACAGGAGATCTTTATGGCCTGCTAGAGGAAGGGAAATCTGACAAAAGATACAGGGGGAACAATGAACTGAGTTTTGATCTGATTTTAGTAAATTTGATTTATCTTCATAGCATCAAATGTATACTGCTGATTTCCTTCTCAGCAAGTCCTAGTTCTCTAGTAAGCGGAGCCCGGTATGAAGAACAGTTGCTGGAGTGGATTATCACTTGGCGTGACAGAGCATGGAATAGTATAGCCAGGCAGCCCCTTCATTTTATATCCTTGTCTGTCCTATGATGAACTCATGGCTGCTGCTTGTCAGGGCCATGGCAAAAGCTACAGTTCATGGCTGATGGTTCTTTTGGGTTTCTGCATTAAGTGAGTATCAGAAGCCCCAGCACTGAATGCTCGGGGTGCTTCAATCCCTACAAGTTTCCTTAACCTCAGGATCTCTTGCTTGTATCTGCAAGAAACATAGGTTACAAAGAAAAGCAATGTCAACCTTCCATCAAAGGTAGTTTTAGGAATCCTGCTAGGGAGTGAGATCCTAAAGCAAAGGGGAAACTGAAGACAAGTTCCCACTATCCAGACGGAGAAAACTACAGCTAAAGGCAATGCTAGATTCTTCCTGACCCTTCATCTGAATGGATGCCAAGGGATTCCATGAGCAAGAAACCTAGGAGTGATACCTGGCATGATTCTGGCAATTTTTCAGAGTGATTAGTTGCAGTTGTACAAGCTAAGTTTTCAGATAATAGCACCTCTTGATGGTTGTAGCACAGCAGCTTTTAACTCTTGCTTTGGATGTGGTGAACTAGTAATTGACAGCTGACGTGTTAAATAATTTGCATAGGGAAAAAGAAAGGCTTTGGATTCTAGGCAGTATTCCCTACTCACCCCCTCCTTTGTCTCCTACACAGCCTTCATCACCCCCTGGGTGGGCTGCAGCCCTGAGGAAGGAAATGTATCCTTGGAAAGAACAGATGCAAACTTTTTGTCATGCTGAGCTGCTTATACAGTCAGCTGCTCACACAGCTGGTTTCTCCTTAGCTGGGCTGCATGGTAGGAAGGCAGCAGTTAGGTTTCTACGCTGTAGCAGTTGCCACAGTATTCACTGGCCCTGCAGGTAAGCCTTATGCATGGGGGAAGGGATAGATGAAGGGATCCCCACCCCCTCTCACCTTGCAAGATGCTTATCTACATATTCCTGCAGCTCCAGCAACTGCTCTTCAGCCATAATTGCCCGAATCAGCAGCTGGCTTCTCTCCCTTTCCAGATCCTCCTGGGGGCAGAAATAACAAGGTGAGAACAAGAAGTGTAATAAGGGAGTGCTTTGGGGAAAGCACTGGACTGGTGCTGACTTGCCTCTGAAATAGTCTTAAAATCAGAGGCTACTGATTTTTCCTCATGCACTCACTCTCTACCTCTGAGATTTCTGGGCTTTAAGCTACACATGCTGCCCGATAAACTGAAAATACAAATGAGCATTCCAAAGAGACAAGCCACAGGTGTTCAGTGCCCTGAAAACAATGACATCTTGCCAAGGCAGCCAGTTTTGAGACACTCAAGTGTATTGAGACAGTTTGGGAAGGGAGGATGTGTTCACCATTAAAGCCTTCAGTTACAAAACTAGCAGGAGAAATGCTAAAACCAGTCCTAAGGTGCCCAGAGTTATCCCCAAACTGAACCCGCCACAACCTACTATGATGTTGTGGAGACTGGTAGTATGCTTTTAAGAAGTCCAGCATAGAGATGTATATGACCATCATCCACTTTTCCTGAAAGTGTTTTCAAATATCTCTTCCCTTTTTAATAAGAACCTCTGGCTCTTATCTAGTACTCTTCATCAGTAGCTTTCAAAGTGATTTACAAAGGAGTAATTATCCCCATTTTATGGCTGGGGCAACAGAGGTACAGAGCAGTGCTATGACTTCCCCAAGGTCACCCAGAATGCCAGTAGCCACTCATCTCCTGAGGTTTTAGCTCAGTGCTCTAGCTGCTAGGCCATACTGCCTCCCTCCTTTAGTCCTTGTCTAAATGATTAAAAAAAAAATCAGCTACACGATCATAGATATTAGCATGTGATTTCTCCTGAGTAGTATGGTCAGAATAACTCATGATAGGGAAGCATGATTTACTTTGTTGTTTATAACAAATCTAGACTAGGAAACTGAAACCTTGCTAAAAATGCTTTCAGCAGTTATTACCCCACACCGCCTCACCGGTCAGCACTGAAAGTGATCACAGTGCTAGAGTACTATAGGCAATAGTGCTTCAGAAACTGGAGTGTCTACCAAGAGTCTTTGCTCCCGAACGTTTCCCTTCTTTATAATCACCAGCAGTAGCAAGAGGGGAGTTTCACTACCATGCCACCCAGCCCTACTCAAGGCAAATCTAGACATAGTGGTAAAACTGCCACTGGCCACAAGCAACTTGTTTGTGCTGGCGCAAATGTTCCCTATAAGCTGAGCACTTGTGGGGCAGCTCAGGAGAAATTCAAAATGCTGCCCAGCTGATTAGCAGAGCACCCATAGTCAGCAGCCTGCATATCTACTGGTAGTGCACATCCGTACATGCATTGGTGCACATAACAAAATGTACTGTGCACACGAATGGAAAAGATTAAAGGGAACCTTGACAGGCACTACCAGTGGTGGTCTCTCCCAGTGAAGCTGCACTCCGGCTGGTGCTCAGATTGAAAATGATAGTAAAGAGTTCCAGCAGGCAGCCACATATTTGATTAAGAAAAGTATCTGTAATGGTAACTGGCAGTGACCATTAAAATGCAGTAGTGCTTGGTCTGTGCCTCACCCGCTTTTCAGTCTGCCTCAGAACCAAACATTTTACCTGGGTAGTATGTGTGAACTCTCGAAGCTGCTTCCTGATCTCTGCCCAGCCCTCCTCATCCAGTTTGCTAGGATAGAGCAGCGGATGTTAATTGCAATCATTTATACAAAGCCAGACCATTCTGAAACTATGGGACTCTGCATGACCACCAGACCTGCTACTGCCTTTTCAGCCTGATTCCCTATACGACTGCAGAGCCCATCTCTATTCCCTCACATACCAGGGCAATGAGAGTCTCAGATCCTACAACCTGGCTTTGTATGGGAGAGGCTGGGCTTGCCCTTAGTTTACATCATCAAACAAACATGAGAAAAATTCAGTGCAGAAATAATCATTAACCTGACAGCAAGTCTGAATTTTCTGGGGAAAAACAGAGAGAGGCTCAAATACCAAACACTAGCACTTTTCTTTTTGTGCTTCTGCACAAATTCACTCATTCTAATGTAAGGATGTTAAAATGCTATTATCTGGTTAATCGTATAGTTGATACAATTAGACAATAAGAGCTGTAGCAGGGGTAACTCCAGGAGCCAACTCCAGCAGGGAATGAGCAGTCCTGGCTTGTACCGGCTCCGGAGCCACCTGTGCTGCTCAGTCCGGGCTTTGCTGAATAAAGCAACCCCTGCTCTCAGTGGCCAGGGCTGGCCGCAGGCAGGGACTGCTCAGGCAGCAATCCCCTGTCCATGGCCAGAAATGGCTGCCATGAACAGGGGCTGGTGCTGGAGCAACCTCTGTTCGTAGCGGACAGGAGCTGCCACCTAAGGGCTGCTTGGTAGCAACAGCCCTTGTCCGCCGGGGGAGGGGAGACAGGCAGCACCCTGGAGACAGTGCTGGGGGGAACCGGCTCCTGTCCGTACCCCTTGCGCCACAGAGAGCACAGGGCAAGCGGGGACTGCCTGAAATGTACAAGAGCCCTGGAGGAGCAGTCCCCGCTCATGCGCTTTCCCTATTGTGTCTCTGCCCCCTGTGGAGACCGGGGGCGGGAGGGGGGTGTCTGGCTTAAAGCCTGCTTCCCTCCCCTTTTGCTGCCTCTCTCTGATAGAGACGGTGGGGGGAGGGCGTGACTTGTCGAGTCGCTACTTAACTATTCGCTAACATCCGTATTCTATTGTGGAGTGTAAAAAAATGGTGACAGGTCAGGTAATTTTGAAGAAATAAGCAGCCAAGCCATGGGAAAGTTCTTCATATTCTGTCCTGGGCTGAATAAGCAAAATATAGGTCACATCTGACAGCCGGGGATTTTGATTAAATAGAAAGAATGGTATGAACTGAGGAATGTATGTTCAGATGCTGTATCCTATATATAAGTGAAAAGCTTAATTGGGACTGTAGACGCTCTCTTTGGCATCTGTGTTAACTGGGAAAAACAGATGACTTTCTGAAAGAAGGGGACTAATTTTACATAAATAAAATAGTTGGTTTAAAAATAACAGCAAATACCTATTTCTAATTAGTCATGAGAAATACTGCAATGATGCACAGTGAAACAACTCTTAGCAATATGCATGTGCACTGCTGTAGCTGCACAGATCTCAGGATAGGAAATAAAAGGTGAGTGAGAAGCTATCTTGGATCAGCTTCATTACTTTACCCACCTTATCTCTAACCATATGTATTATCAGGCTAGCACCAGCAGGGACAAAGATATTAACATCAAGATACAGAGAATAAATATTACAATGTGAATAGAACACAAGCATCCATAAGAAACTTAACAGGCAGATGCATCACTCAGGTCCCTATTCTGCTACTTTTGGGACTATTTGAGGAGTAAGAGACATAATTAAAGTACTGCTTGGCATGGGAA
>JANRFK010001605.1:37106548-37117503 GCA_030068395.1 Apalone spinifera | reverse complement strand
TTCCGGAAAAGCAGCTGATTTTCTGGAAAAACTTGCCAGTCTAGACACAGCCTACTTGTTTAGCTCAGAAGTTAAAATATATTGAAACCAGTATCCCACTCACTTTTCTCACTGATATTTAAATAATCCTAACACTTTACTTATTTGCTGCCAAACCATAAACTCAGCAATTGGACAAATACGTCAATAATATCACCGAAGTTGAGCCATTTTGGGTGACCATTCATGTGATATGACTGTGCATGAACTATTAGAGTAGGGTAGAGGTCAAAATGTTGTAGAGGGGAACAGTTTGTGATGTTCTGATTAGCTAATTCACATTGTTGAATTGTATCCCAATTTTGTGCCATTATTTACTAGTCTTTCACTGACTATCAATTCATTATTTATATTATCATAATGCCCATAATGTCCCGTTGGATTTATGGCCCCGATAAACTGGGTGCCATATGGACAGAGAAGAGATTTTTTGAGAGCCTAGTTTGAGGTGTCTTTAGGCCCTAATAAAAGCCCAGTAACAGAAAACAATCTCTCAGGTATTTTTACTAGGGTTAGCAGGAAGGGACACTCTCAGTGAAATGCTGCCATATACTCCTATAGGCAGCACAGTAGAATGGATGCATGCCATTGCCTATATCTGTGCTCAGTGTAATTGTAGCCAGGTGAGTCCCAGGCTACTGCCTCTATCTGGGGACCATTCACTTAGCTCAGCGCAGGAGATATGTATATGGCAGGCACCCACTGCTTGAAAAACTGAACTCTCTTTGCTGTGGGGATGGAGCCATCCAGTTTGGATCCAAACTAGAGCTCATACAGGGATTCAGAATGTTGTTTGGATACAGGATTCTGGTTCAGCCCCAAGAAAGGCTGGAACAGACAATTGTCTTCTTATAAACCCCATGTGTGGCTGTTTAGCTCCTATAAGACAGTATTTAGGAGCCGAAGGACAATATGAGGAGAGGCTGAAGGAGTTGGGTCTGTTTAGTCTGCAGAAGAGAAGAGTAAGGGGGGAATTTGATAGCAGCCTTCAACTTCCTGAAGGGAGGTTCCAAAGAGGCTGGAGAAAGGCTGTTCACAGTAGCGATGGAGGGCAGAACAAGGAGCAATGGTCTCAAGTTGCAGTGGGAGAGGTCCAGGTTGGATATTAGGAAAAACGATTTCACTAGGAGGGTGGTGAAACACTGGAGTGGGTTCCCTAGGGAAGTAGTGGAGTCTCCATCCCTAGAGGTGTTTAAGTCTCAGCTTGACAAAGCCCTGGCCGGGTTGATTTAATTGGGATTGGTCCTGCCTTGGGCAGGGGGCTGGACTTGATGGCCTTCTAAGGTCTCTTCCAGCTCTATGATTCTATGATAACAGTGTCTCCACTTTTCTCTTATTTCTTAGAGAGTCAGGAAGGCTGCTGCCGCTGCAGGGCCCTGAGAACCCAAGAACAGACAGACAGGCAGAATTGAGGAGCCAGCCCAGAAATGTATGGACATAAAACTAGTGCATTCCTTGCTTTCTTCCTTTCCCTCTAGTCCCCCAGCACGATGGCTCTTTGAGGGCAACGAAGCAACATTCCACTGCCAAAGCCTGATTCAGTCTTAAGCTGCTCAGTTATCCTGCATCTCATCTTGCTTCCTGCAGTAGTAAAAGCTGTCTCTCTCTCTTACACACACATATCTCTTCGTGATTGTTGTGGCTAGCTGAGTTTTTTTTATAGCTTGGGCTTGAAAAAAAAAAACAAAACCCACTCTCAATAGGAGGGTAGCCCCACATCCTTCACATACACATTTCAAAGTGGCCTGTGGTTATCTAATTGATGGGGAAATATCTTCTATTCCTATAAAAACATCTGTGGTCCATATAATTGAAAATCATGGTAACAGAATCAGCTTCTAGCATCGCATGACATTTTGTAAGTGGCAAGAGAACACGCATTTTGAGGAAAGCGCTGTTATTTAACAAGTATAACAGTGACTAGAAATTTGAAGATGGTTACACTCCCAGGTTTATTAACTCGAAGTGTAAATGGGCACATTACTTCCCCTCTCTTTATCTGCCTACCATAGTGTTTTATTACTTTGAAAGCTTCGGAAGAAAATTATGATGTAAGTGCAAAGTATTACAACTATTTGCTTTCTGGGGTTTGCGTAATAACATTGGCTTCCCACAGTGGCTATGTTTATGTGGAACAGAAGCCCAAACTGGCAAATTCTGATTTTCCTATTTAAACTATGAACCCAAATGTATAGGCAGCATGGTACAGCTCAGGAAACCTACAGCCAATAGCTGGCATTTCAGCAATGTCACTTGTGTGATATTAGCAGATCTAGGACTGGCCACTATGTTTTAACAGTGACTTTCTCTATATTTTTCTTTCCAGGTTGCATGGAGCTGGGGACATGCACCTCTGGGGACTATTAAATTAGAAGTGAGATTGCTGGGTTTGGATGGCTTTTCAGTCAGAAATCGCTATTCAAACAGGCAGGATGAAGGAACATAGATATCAAACAACTCCTTAGTGCTCACCATTTTAGAGCACACAGTATGTATAAGAGGTGATCATAGACCAAGGTGTTACAATACTGGTCTGGAAGACAGATCTGATTCTAATCCCAGCAGTGCCTTGGATAAGTCACTGTCTCTCTGTGCCTCAGTGTTCCCATCAATAAAATGGAGATAATGGAAGCGACTGCAGAGGAGGACTGCAAGAATCAATTGTATGTAAATTCCATTGAGATTCTAACAGAAAACACTATACCAGGGGTTCTCAAACTTCATTGCACCATGACCCCCTTCTGACAATGAAAGTTACAGGAGCCCAGGAGAGGAAACCAAAGCCTGAGCCTGCCCAATCTTCACTGTCCTGGGTTGGGCCAAAGCTGAAACCCAAGGGCTTCAGCCCCAGGCAAAAGGCCTGTAACCTCAGCCTTGCAACCCAGGGCTGAAACTCTCAAACTTTGGCTTCAACTCTGGGCTGAGAGGCTTGGACTTCAGCCCCAGGCTCCAGTAAGTCTAACACCAGACCCGCTGACCCCATTAAAAAAGAGTCATGACCCACTTTTGAGTCCCAACCCATGATTTGAGAATTGCTGCACTTGAGAAATGCCAGGCACCATTACTTCAATTTTTAGTTGCTTATAAATGAACATGCTTTGAGGGGAAAAGATGATGGCATACTGTTGTAGGTGCTTTGGAGCTCTGATGCCCACAACATGCAATCAACAGAACCTCTTCTACCACGAGATACTTACAATACACTGAACCCTCTAACAACCAACTACCCCAGGGACCAGCAAAAATAAATTTGCAGTGCAGAGTAAGGGCCAGATTTTCCAGTCTGCAAAGGATACTTCACTATTCACTTGTAAATTACACAAGGCAGCAAAAGCTGGCCAATGGAAGATTGCCCCTGTGAAGGTTAACCCTCCACTGGTGTATAATAAGGAGGCTGCCCTACTGCCTCCCATATCAGCTGTTGCCCCCAGAGTCCCAGCACATAGGAACTAAGGGTATATGTAATAGACAGTGTGTGGTCAGGAAGCTCCACTATGCCCAGTTTTCTACCAGTATAAATAAGGGCTGCCCCATGGTCAGAGAGATAGGTGTTTAAATAAAGATGGAACAAAATGATGTGATAAGCCTTAGGCATATCATGAAAAGGTCCCTGCAGACAGGCAGTAGTCTGTTGGTTGTTTTCATTATGAATTTTCCTTAAATACTGGTTTCAGACATCAGATTGAAAGCCCTGGAGAAGGAAGCCCTCTACGCACCACATAAGTATAGAAGGGTCAGAGACCATGAAGTCTTTCCCATTATTCCACATTGTATGCTTGACCTGGAGAGATCACCTCGAGGGGCAGAAGGGGCATTACTAACTCACACATATAGATTAGAGACAGGCCCTCAATTATTTTGTGTTAGTTCAGTATCCACAGTGTGTCTACCGCTAATGCCAGCTGTATGGGAGACATGGACACTAGCACCAGAAATGAGAGGCCTCTGAGTGCCCATCAGCCAGGAGGGACTTTTAAACACTAATCATTCTTGGCCAACTAGCAAGTGCCAGGTGATGATCTTCACTGCTGTCAGAGAACCCTCTGCCTCAGGAACAATGTGCTTGTTTGAAATCTGAGACCGAATATATGGGAAGCTGACTGCTGATTGGCTGCTATGAGGAGGGAATGGATTTATAATTGTTTAGAGAGGGTTGAAAACTTCTGTAATATTTTGCTGCTTTTCCTAATACTATTACAGCCCTCTCCATAGCAACCAGCTAAGACACCACAGACTTTGTTCCTGGCCTGAGAGGTTAGGTATGAGAACTAGAATTGTTCAAGCAGGGCACAGCAGTGTGGAAAGTTAAGATAATGAAAATATTAACAGTGCTAGCCATGCTTGCAGAAGGATAAAGTATACAAGAAAACAATTAAATGATGAATAGGCAAAAAAAAAAATCAATTCAGTGATATTTAGTTGATTTAGAACAATTTAGAAGATTAAATGTAAAGATCAGTGGAAACAAAGCATATCAAACTTCATAGCCATCAAGCTGGCCACCACAGCAGGGAGAGAACTCAGATTCTCCTGCTCCAAGATTAGCTTGTGTGAGAGCCAAAGGAGACGCCATATTACACGACATCATTACAGGATCTACAATGCAAAGTGGACATTTCTGATTCCAGCCTATGGTGCGCTAGTCAGCTCATTATAGAATTTTGGTCTATTTTTTAATTAAGATCAATAAATTGATATTAATACAAAAATACTTAGCTCTTACCTAATGTTTTCATAAGTAGCTCTCTATTTGCTTTACAATGGATTTCATTATCCCTGTTTTGCAGATGTGGAAACTGAGGTGATATGACTTTTGCCAAAGTCGCCCATCAAGTCATGTGCAGAGCTGGGAGTAGAATCCAGATATCAAGTCCCAGACTCTTAGCTCTATTTTGCTGCCTCTCTCAGTTAAACACTGATTTTTGTCTGGGGACAGACAGGCTAATGCTTTATATTCCAAAGTAGGAGCTGGCCCTGGTTTCTCAATGGGAGAGCTGCAAATAAAGCTGGGATTAAGAACAACTGGTGCCAGGGTATTGTCACAACAGTAACTTACATTTATTATGGAAAACCAAAACCAAAACCAATTTCAGGTTCCTACAATCTCTGATCCTCGATCGTGCACCTATCTAGCTTGCCTTTCCAATGCTGTAATTACTGTGAAGGTGGGGGTCTGAAAAAAATGTCATACTGTAGAAAAATTGGCATTAGATATTCTTGTTTAAAACAATCATGGCAAACCTTAAATGACATTCCTCCCCCTCAGAAACCCCCAAACCGCTATAGAAATATCAAACAGTGCACAAATGACACCAACCATTTAAAAATGATAGCACACCCCCTTTTCACCCTGTTCATATGGAAGTCCTGGTGCCACCTGAACTGTTGTGGCAGAACTAGTCCTCTAGAACATTGTGATGCCACTTCAAGGCCAGGGCTAGAATTTGTGATGGAAATATGGAGTCATTTGGTCCATGACTTCCTCAGATACATGTCCCCTTTGCAGAAAGGAGGAGCTAAGTTTAATATTCAAATTCCTCTAACATGGATATTACACTGCAGGCACTGAGGCAGACTGGGGAAAGTGGGGGTGAACAGCAGTTGGGCTGAATGGATCATGTCTCACCTCTATGGTCTTTCTGTGTGGCAAATAGTTATGCAGATCCCCTTCCACTCTTCAAAGAAGGAAGTGTGGGGTTTCCCTCTACTCCCTGTTGCTGTCTCCAGTGCTCCTTACTGCTCATTAGTTACCACCTTCCCTTCTCCCCATGGCTCCGCCAGCCTCACTAGGGCTATGGAGGGCCAGGGGTAAAGCATTATTGGTAGCTGAACAGCAGTGAAGTGTTCCCAGGATGCTCTCCAGAGATGTCCCCAATCATGTTCCCCTCACTACCATCATTTCCTCAAAAAACAAGAGCAATTCATTGCCCAAAAACTTTATAAAGGTTGACGGGCAGTACCTCATACCCTTCCAAGATGTCAAGAGCACTTCTGAAAAGCAGGAACAGGCAATAGTTTTTGATTGGGGGGGGATGTCACTAAGAATTTGGAAAGTGGTCAAGAGCCACACTCTTCCATGATATTAATGGAGGAAGTGCAGGGTCTAGGATGGAGGTTGGGTGCAGAAGGGAGCTTGGGGTAAGGGAGAGTTTGGGGGAAGGAGACAGTTGTGACCTGGGGCACTGGACAGGAGTCCAGGAGGTTGGATTGTGAGCTAGGGCAGGAAATTGGGGTCCAGGGGTGTGGGTATGTGTGGGGGATGGGAGGAGGAAGAGAGAGAGAGTTGAGGGAGGGGGCTGGGGTGCTAGAGGTAGGCTCTGGCCAGGAGACTTATCAGCCAGCAGCCCATTCCTAAATCAGCCTCCCTGCCTGCCTTGCCCCCACACAGGCTGCAGTCATGTGCTCTGTGAAGAACTATGAGCCCCTTGTGCTTGGTGGCTGCCTGTTATTGAAACAGGCAGTTCCCAATGGCCAGTAGCTGGCTAATGGGATTGTGCTGGGGGCAGGAGCAGCTCCTAAAGCTTTCTCCGCTCCTGGCTCAGTTTTTAAAGTGAAACCACCCCACAGCCATGTTTGAGTGGTGTGCAGGTAGGGCAAAGCAAGTGGGGAGTCTGCCTGGGGCTCCCCGCAGTGTCCAAGGCCACATCTGGTGGCTTAGCAGGCCGGATCCAGCCAGTGGGCTGTATTTTGCCCAGGCCTGGACTAAAGGGTTAAGGCACATGCTAGCCCCATTAGCAACTTACTCTTCTCTCTTTGAGAAATGCCCTGCCCTTCTTCATAGCTCCCTATCCTTCCAGATGACATGGCATGATGAGGCTCACAGTACAGGGGGACAGCAAGAAAAATGGTCAGTTTGTGTCCTCACTACATTCCACCACTGCACCAACTCTTCACAAGCCCCCCAGCTTCCTTGTCCAAAGGACACCTTCTGGGAGATCTGCAGTTCCATGCATCCTGCCATTTGCTAGCAGATAACTCCAGAACCACATAGCACGAACAGGCTACCATGTTCTTTTATTGTCCAGCCCATATAACATAGCACAGAAATGAGGGATCCCTGATCCTTCCGGACACAGAGGCACCCCTCGTCATGAGCTGCTGCACCAGGCAACCCAGCTATCCTGAATGCAGAGAAGGGTAGCTGGAGCATAAACAGACAAATGAGAGAATACAATTCTGGAGGACAGAAAAAGGCACATTGACTTAGTAATGGCTTGAATCTGCTTATTATAGGGCAGCCCTACCTGAAATATACTTACTGTACATTTCCCATGGCTCTTGTAAACTGCTGTGGACAGAATTAAGGGTTTGTGGCAGGACTGGTGTTTCTTTAACTCCTGGTTTTCAGAAGCTTAAGCATAGGTGCACGCAGCGCTCAGGAAGGGCATGAAGCACTACTATTCAAACTGTAACTTTTCAGAGTGTGTGTTTTTAACACAAAGACCTATTAAAGACTGACAATAAGATAAACTTACCATAATTAATTGTCACGAATACCTCAAATCAATACATAAAATGGCTGAATACTCCAGCTCTGTTGAACGCTTCATGTCTGGCCTTGGCCTTGGAA
Source organism: Apalone spinifera (assembly GCA_030068395.1). Lineage (NCBI taxonomy): Eukaryota > Metazoa > Chordata > Testudines > Trionychidae > Apalone > Apalone spinifera. Next base: position 37,109,894 of record JANRFK010001605.1, on the reverse strand, counting down.
AGGTCTCTAAAAAGTTAACAAGTCAGTCAACTCTGCAGCTGCTTTAGAAATAGACCTTTTCTAGTGTTTAGTTTCATTCTGAGTTGGTTTAATATTTTCACACAGAGCCTTTTATGCAAAGGTGTAAACTCTCTCTGGACATTGAGGTTGTTGGTTTTTTAATTAATTTATAGCTTGTGTGTTTTTGGCAGGGAAGTCCCTGCTGATTCAGCTCTTTCTAAGCTTCCACAATGATTACATCTTGTGTCAATATGTACTTAGCGCCTATTAGTGTGCGTGTGTCTCATTTCTCCCTTTTGATCGATAATTTCCCAGAATAGACTATTAAAATAGAGGGGGGAAGTCTAAATTAAAGAAAGAAAAAAAGAAACTAAAAAAAACCCTTATCTAGTCTTATCACAGAAGCCAGTGAATGTACTGAAAGAAGGAATATCATAATCAGACTATATGACTCTGGTGCCTGTATATGTTCACATTTTTTCCTCTAACTAGAATATTATATAAAAGTTCTGCCAGAATTAAACAACCTGAAATGCTCACTGCTATATTAGGAGAGGGACACACTGCCTCTAAGAGAGCTGATGTAGACAGTTGGAAATACTTCATTTCACATACCTGCATAATGAATCTGTGGAATTCACTGCAGCAGGACATACCTGACGCAATAGTTTAGGACATTTCAAGATTGCAGGATATTACTAATGTTATTAAAAATCTTAATATTTACAGAGTTATTGCTGAGCTATTTATAGTTCAAACTAGAAGAATGGATTAGATAATTCTATGACTAAGTACAGTAGCTCTAGTTATAGAAGAAGGGGAAAAGTTGTGGTAGTTATTGAATCTTGTGGCTCAGGGGAGTCAAAGAAATCTGGACCTTCCCACTGTGGAATACAGCATTATACAATGCGAGGCATTATAAATGTTGTCGTCTTATCATAGAATACTAGGACTGGAAGGGACCTCCTCATGGCAGGACCAAATGAACAAGTTCTCTCCCTCCTCCTTATGACTCCCTTTTAGATACCTGAAAACAGCTATCATGTCCCCCCTCAGTCTTCTCTTTTCTAAACTAAACAAACCTAATTCTTTCAGCCTTCCTTCATAGGTCTTATGCCTTCCTCTTAGGCCCACTAAGGACTTGCTACTGTCAAAACAAGGAAGCACAACTTTCCTGGTTCAGTATGAAAAGCCAGTTTTTATAGAATGAAGAGAAGGATTCAGAATATTTTATACTTTTGGCACCCATGAAAATCCATAGATGGCCCAGACCCAGAATAGCAAGCCCTTTACGGGCAGCCATTTGTAGGTCTTTATTACCCTAGTACAGGAACTCAGGATCTCAGTTTCCTTAGAGCTCTAGCTTCAGGTTTGTAATGCTGACACTGAAGGAGGAATTTACAGTACTCTAGAGATCTTATTTCTCAGAGATCAGAGAATACATCTAGCAGTGGTGAGTATCCCGAAGTAACCTGTACTGGCCATACATTTTTCTCCATTCACATTATGGCTGTACTTTACTAAGTTTTAGTCAACTTTAGTCTTTAAAAGCACTGGGTCTTGAAAACAGGAGCAATGCAGCCAACGGCCCCTTTTCCTATGGCTTCACTCCCTAGTTAGATTTAGAGGCAGAAACAGTACTGGTGAAACAAATGAAACAAAAGATAGGCCCACAAGGAAAAGAATATACAGCTGACTAAAGCAGCACTCTCTCTTCCCAAGAATCTGGTCCTAGGAAGTTCTCACAGAACCACCACCACCAAGGGCAGCTATCACTGGAAAAAGACATACATGACCAGGGACCTACTAGTTATCGGAGGATGAGCCTCTGCCCCTAGGCCCAAGCAAATAAATGGGATGCTGTTCCTTTGGACTCAGCACTCAGACTGGCAGCAGCATGGGCTCAGACCTCTGGGGCCCACAAATGGGGCAGCTATAAAACACAGCTTGAAATAGATCTGTTTGGTCTCTAGACCACTCTAGGGGAAGGTCAAGAACAATTTTTTTCTAAGACTTTTAGTTCTGTTTAATGGCTCACAATCCCCGTTTCTATCTGCAGCCTCTTTACCTGGAAAAAAAGAACAGCAGATGTGAGTCTACACAAAGAAAGAAAAATTATGATCACTCTGTCAAGGGAGTTCAATAGGAAGGAGGATAAAGCAATATGCCCAAGAGCCTAATCATAGTTATACTCCAGAGCAGAGCCAATCATAGGCATGGAGGAAAGGCCACAGTCTATAAAGGAGTCAGTTAAAGTAGATGTGGAATGCTTTAACAGATTTCTTATATGAAATGCTAGTAAATAAACACAACTTCGACATAGTTGGCATCACAGAAATTTGGTGAGATAACATGTATGACTGCAATATTGGTATAGAAGGGTACAGCTTGCCCAGGAAATATAGGCAGGGAAAAAAGGGAGGAGGTGTTGTCTTGTATATTAAAAACATGCACACTTGGACTGAGGTGGAGATGGACATAGGAGATAGATTTATTGAGAGTCTCTGGGTAAGGGTAAAAAAAAACAAAAAACAAAGGATATCATGCTAGGGGGTCTATTACAGACCATCTAACCAGGAAGAGGTGGATGAGGCTTTAAAAGAGTCATCCAAAGCAGAAAACTTGGTGGTGATGGGGGACTTCAACTACCCAGACATATTTTGGGAAAGTAACACAGCAGGACAGAGATTATCTAACAAGTTCTTGGAATGTATTGGAGACTTTTTTATTTTAGAAGGTAGGGAAAGCTACAGATCGAGTGGTTGTTCTAGTTTTGATTTTAACAGAGAGGAACTGTTTGAGAATTTGAAAGTGGAAGGCAGCTTAAGTGAACGTGATCATTGAAATGACAGTTCATGATTCTGAGGAATGGCAGGAGGGAGAACTGCAAAATAAAGACAATGAATTTCAAGAATGCCAATTTCAAATTTCAACTTAAGGAGTTGGTAGGTAACATCTCATGGGAAGCAAATCTAAGAGGAAAACTGATTGCAGATGGTTGGTACTTTTTCATGCATTATTAAGGGCTCAAGAGCAAACTATTTCACTGCATAAGAAAGATAGGAAGCATGGCAAGAGACCATGCTGGCTTAACCAGGAGATCTTGAAAGATCTAAAAAGTTTCCACTTTTGATAGAACTGTTTTGATAAGTTACAAAGGATGAATACAAACAACAAAAGTATGTGAGGCAAAAGTTAGAAACACTAAGGCAGAAAGATAGATTGATCTAAGTAGAGACAAAGGGTAACAAGAAAACATTCTACAAATATATTAGAAGCTAGAGGAAAACCAAACACAGGATAGGACCATTACCTACTTAGGGCATGTCTAAACTACACCCCTCTT
>JANRFK010001605.1:37083967-37106448 GCA_030068395.1 Apalone spinifera | reverse complement strand
AAAAAAAAAAGGCAAACATTCTGTGATGTATTAACAAGGGTGTTGTAAGCAAGTTACAAGAAGTAATTCTTCCACTTTGCACTGATTAGGCCTCAACTGGAGTATTGTGTTCAGTTTTGGGTGCTGCATTTCAGGCATGGTGTGGAGAAATTGGAGAAGGTCCAGACAAGAGCAACAAAAATTATTAAAGGTCTAGAAAACATGACCTATGAGGGAAGATTGAAAAAAACTGGGTTTGTTTAGTCTGGAAAAGAGAAGTTTGAGGGGAGATATGATAACAGCTTTCAAGTACAAAAAGACTGTTACAAGGAGAGGGAGAAAAATCATTTTCCTTAACCGCTGAGGATAGGACAAGAATCAGTGGGCTTAAATTACAGCAGGGGAGGTTTAAGTTGGACATTAGGAAAAAGCTTCCTAGCTGTCAGAATGGTTAAACACTGGAATACATTTCAGTTGTGGGAGGTTGTGGAATCTCCATCACTGGAGATATTTAAGAGCAAGTTAGACATCTGTCAGGGATGGGCTAGATGGTGCTTGGTTCTGCCAAGAGCGCAGTGAACTGGATTTGATGACATCTCAAGATTCCTTCCAGTTCTATTATTCTAGGATTACATATCCTCCTGTTAGTTCCCTTAACCACTACTCTCACTTTCCCCAGGCCCGTAAGGGTGTAAATTACAGCAGTTTTCAATCAAATCCACTTGCCGACAGAATTTACACCTCCCTGCACAGCTCTGAGTTTACTCCTACGTGTACCAACAGGTTCCATCCATCAGCAGCATGCAAGTTGCCTCCTCACCAGGCAGAGAAACAAGAGTTATTCGAAGGAACAACAGACCAAAGTCAGCCGTGCTGTAAAATGAAGTCAGTGGAGCTGCTTCCACTGACAACGGCAAAATTTGGTCTTCTGAATCTGGCACCAGGGAAGGCACCTTTGACACATGCTCTGGCCAATTAGCCTCGTCCATCCTAGACAGCTGTGACCTTTTCTTCTTGGAAACTGGTAAAAGTTTATTCATGATCTGGGTTGGACAGTGTTAGTGGGGAAATGACCTGGAACACAGTGCAATTTCATGACCCCTACAGTGTGATTTTGAACATCGGCCAAATGACTGTGTCAGGAAGCCAGTCTTCCAGTCATAAGTCAGCTGTCTGCCAACCTAGTATCTCCAGTCCAAGCCCATAGCCCCTTAAGAGGTGCCAGACAGCTTCCATAGCAGCCAGGACACAAAGAACTCCTGAAGACGCTGACAAATCAACCACAATTCCCCCATCCCATTTTAAAGTTGTATTAATGGTTTCTATTACTCTTTATATTCCTTTGATAAGGAAGACCTGAAAATGTTTCTCCCCCCCCCAGCCCCTAAAAACTGGTATTACAAGAAATTGATACATGTTCAGGTATTGTCTACCCTAGAAGACTTTATGGTGAAGAGAACTAGCAAAATAACAGCACAAGAAAGTGATGAAAAGGATTTGCCAGCAGACTAAAATGCTTTGTTTTTGATTTTCATTAGCATTTAACTCCAATCCCTAACATACATGTCTTTATATTAAAGATTCATCACACAAACCTTCCAGGCCTTATAAAAGTGCATAAGCGCTTTTTAAAAGAGCTAACCAAACTTTGCACATAACCTTTAAAAGCAATTTTCTTTGGGAACTAAATATTTTGCCACATAGAATAAATGAACATCAGAGGAGATCTCTGCAGCTATGTTAAGCTTCAGCTCTATAAAACAGCCTTCAAATGAAGCTCTCTGTAACTCTACTATAAAATATTCTGTTTCATTTCCTTCTTTAGATCTGACAAACTACGATGTAAATTCCAAGGAGCGAACCCAAAGATACCAAAATTATGAATACAATAAATCCTGAAATGCATTTATGCTTTGCATCTTTGTAGACACTTGTTAATTACCATCTAAGCAGTACAACTGCTAAAGATTCCAACCCCCTAATCAGATAAAATAAAGAACTTCATACTTTCACCATTCTCCTCAATCTTCTTTTAAAACAAATGTCTTGATTTCAGTGAAAACTGTACAAATAATAAGGCCAGATTCTGAAATCCTTACTCACATTATTATCTTACTCTGGGGATACCCAATAGGCAGACCTTGGGCCAAATCCAGACCACCAGATGCTTTTGAATGGATCCTGAAATCTTTTTATTTACTGTATGTTATTTTTAAAGTTATTTTCTCTGTAGTAAGGACTTTTACTATATCTTGACCAAGAAACGTGGATCTTGACAAAAAAATAATTGACTATCCCAGCCTCTCAATGAGAAGTTCCATTGATGTCAGTGGGACTACTTACAGAGTAAGTATTGCTCCATATCTGAAGTTATATCACCTCTAGAAGGCAGCCAGTTCTATTAAGCAACCAATTTTGACAGTCCTATGAACAATCAAAGACAGGCTTCATTCTATACTATTTGCATTCAATCACTGGGTAACTATGGTGACAAGTCTCAGAGGGGTAGCCATACTAGTCTGTATCTGCAAAAACGAGGAGTCCTATGGCACCTTAGATACTAACAGATTTATTTGTGCATAAGCTTGTGCATGTAAAAGCCACTTGGTTAGATGCATGGATCCAAATCTGTTAGTTTTTAAGATATCACAGGACTCCTTGTTTGGGGGTAATATTATGTTTGTTATGACTACTGCACAAATTACTTAAGTCTCCACCACTGAAGTAAACGTATATAAAGTCAGGATGTATTCCCTTTATGCTCCTGAGGATTTGAATCTCACACTAATGTGAAAAATCTGCCCCATCCTTTGACTTTAGTCATTCCGCTAATATTTTAAAACCTCAACTGTCTCACTGTCACCACTCTTTTCCAGAGGATTGTCCTATCTCCTATAACCTTACCTTGTAACAGATCCTTCAGACCATGGATGTTTTTTTGTCAACACAGACCCATCTCCTGTAGCAGCTGAATCTGATAGCCTATACTCAGACAACACTCTTGATTCTGTCCTAAAGCATATATTTCTTGCTGTATTGTACAGCCAACACAGCAGGTTGCGCTCCAGATAGTCTACCAGGGCTCTTTATGAAAATAGTATCACTCATTTGCTGTCTCTTTTGAAGTAAGGTACTTCTGTTTTGCTTCTCTCAATTTAGTTATCCACACTAATCACTCCAGACCTGTGTCTGACTATGGGCTAAACATTCATTCTATTTAGCATGTTGTTCCATTGTGTTTCTTCTTTGCCATCTGCTGTCCCAGTAACTAAGAATCCAAATCCTTTAGAACCCAAGTGCTTTGTTCCCCACTGGGTGCTCTCTCTACCTCTAATGGTGGTAGAAATCCAAATCTGAAAGACCATGGGAATTTGGAACCAGAGGTGGGCCAAAAGTGGAACTTCAAACCTAATCCTTTTAAGGTTAGAGGGGAGTCTTGGATTTCAGTCTCCAAATCTGAACCTGTCCCTATGGTTCTGGTTCCAACTCAGAACCTCTGGTTGCTAGCATAGGTTCAGATGCAGCCACCATTCCACAAGAACATCTCATGAGACACACATTCAAGATTGCAGAAATTTCACAGGATCATCCAGGATTGCAAGGTTTCAACCATCCGGCCCCATCAAACTCAAACCTGAGAACCGATTGTACTTGCACCTGAACCATTATCAAAGCTTATTCCAGATCAGAATACTGTTTCCTCAGCTCATTGCCATTCAGGAGTCATGTTCTCTTCAGAAGTGTTTATTCACTTCTCAGCAACCCTACTTGTCATTTCCCAGAGGAGATATAAACTTCACATGGGCATCTATATTAACTACAATAGGGACCTAGAACAGAAATGGCAGAGGAAGAGGAGCTATTAGTTTACCTTCACCAGTATTTTCAGTACATTTGTTCTCAGTTAAAGATGTCAGGAGAATTGACTTCCAGAGCAACAGACTCAGAATATACACACACAGCTCAAGACCTTCAATCAACATCCCTTGCCTTAGTAATAAAATCCTCCCTGCATTCCTGCCTGGTAGTACAAGGGTTAAAACCAATCGAGCACAGAGTTCTGGACAGGCATCAAGGTGGTTGCTGTATTGCTACATTATCAGTGGGGGGAAAAATACAGAGAACAGAATCGGCTGCTTCACAGAACGTTTCCTTCCCATGCTTCTGCTGCAATGAACACAAGAAAAGGTAAGTGGAAGAAACTTCCCACATTCTTCCAATAGTGTCTCATCAGAGCAGGATAGCATGGATCTGCACCAGAGTATCAAATAAATCACACAAGTAGGGGCAGGTAAATAGTGAGGGTGAGCAGATCAACGAGTTCTTGGAAACTTTCTACTTGTTTTGTTCATCAAACTTACTTTTCCACCTTTGCTGTTATAGGATAGTGATCAGGCTTTATTATGCCCTGTATGTTACTCTAAGGAGCTGTAGTGATTGCATGCACAGTGCATATATCTCTGCTAGAGTAGTAACTTTGCAGCTGGAGAAAAAGATTGGTTCTTTTGCAGAAAGTATCTAAATAATGGATTAAGGCGAGACCTCCATACGCTCGCTACTTTTTAAAAGATCAGATTAATTCTGGGAGGTTTGGGGCCAGGCTACATCTACTGCTGACATTTTTAGAATAAAAAAAAATACCGCTGAAACATGCAGTGAAAATCTAATTGCTGGTCCAACAGGATCCTGAATATACAGGAACAGTAGGTTACTATTCTTGGAGATGTGAGCATACACACAAAAAAAAGGACTACTACATTGACAGGCATATAAACAGAGGCAACAGATCAGCACTACCTTAGTACGTATAATTATGGGCTTTTTTAAATGTAAGTTAAGTACATAAATGAATATTATTAACCTAGTATGCAGATACTATAGGCTAGATAGAGGAGATCTGCACATGCCACAGTGACAGGGCTCAATAGAGACGAATAAGCCTGGAGTTCATTTTTGGGAGGTATTATTAGCAGAGCAGACTACATGACTGCAATGTGAGTACTTTGGGGAGCTGATCTTGCCTCTCCCCCATCACACCTCAATAAACAGAAAAGTTTGGATCAGCACCCATGTGCACAAGTATGTGTGTCAGACCTGGGAAGGTGGGATCAAGTGCAATGGTTGCCATTACAACTAGGGATATAATAGTGTAGTCGATTAACTGATTAACCAATAAGCAAAAGCTTATAGGTTCATGCTATACACTACATACATTTCCTCCCCATCCCCTACTGGTAAATTTTGTAGCTGGCTGGCCACCAGCAGCCCAGCTCAGCACTGGGTCAGATCTAACCCCTCTGCAGCTCTGCATTTAAAGTGTATTAGGAGCCAGGTAGGCAGGCAGCCTGGCTCAGTTCCAGCTCATGCCAAGTCCGGGAGCTCAGCCCCCACCCTGGACAGCAGTGCAGGGCGGCAGGCAGCTGGTCCGTGAGGGGAGCTGGTTTTTAAAACTAGCTCCCCACACAGACCAGTTCCCCCCTGGCGCCCCGCACTGCTGCCTCTGATTTAGAGGCAGGAGTGTAGAGCGGCAGAGGGTTCCTCGGGAGTGGGGCCAGTAACTGATAAGTGGGGTCAAGTAACTGATAAGAATTCATGAGGTTAATCGACTATTCAATTAACCGATATTTAACATCCCTAATTAGAACACTGCTCACAAGGTATTTGCAAGCAATTTGCCACTTCACACTCGTTCGTGTAACTGCACTCATTTTTAATACGAAACACTGCAGTAATATTCATTTCTCTCAAGCAGATTTCTTCTCTAAACCTGCACAGCAACACTGAACAAAAATGAGAAGGCAATATTCTCACCCAGATAGCTTGCCATTCCTGACTGATCCTTCCCTCAAACTGGAGATGAGGAAGTGTAATGTTACAAGATATGTCTGCTGCAATGGGGGCAGGAAATCATGCTGAAAAAGCAATAGATGGATTTGACAGGCACAGGATCACTACTTAATACTTGTGATAAAAGTACAGAACCAGAACCAGGCACTGGTGCACATCACAAAACAGATTGCTTCATTTCCCTAACCAAAATGCTACTTCATTGCAAGAGTGCAACAGGTCATCTGAAATCAACTTCTCTTTTTGTTTTCCCATTACTTCAAAACAGTGGAATTATCTAACTCTAATTTTCTATGTTTTCCCCTCCCTTGTAAATGGGGTTGGGTGAACTCAAGTGGCCTAATTTCAAACCCACTTGAACATCCTGCATGTGAAAATTTGAACTGAACATAAACAAACAGTGCCTGCCACTAAGGAGAGGTTTTTTTGGAGGGGGGGGGCAGAATTAGAAATGTTCTTCTGTAAAGAGGGCTTCTATCCTACACACACACACACACAAAAAAAAGACACCCCCGGGGAAGGCTTAGCATTTATAGGGGGGTTTCTAAATAATAGAGAGACCAGGGCTTTCTCTAATGCTTTACTGAATAACTATGGGAGGTGGAAACATTTAAATACAGGGGATAAAAAGGTTAAGTTTTCTGTCATTCACATAGCTCACTAAAATTGCTCACACCCAGGATTTTCACCCATCTCGGCCTAGTTACCATTCCCATTCTCAAAACAAGTTTTAAAATTAATTAAATTAAGCTCTTCTGAAAATAAGTTTTCTAAAAGAAATGAGAGCCATAATACCCAGGACTGTGATGCTCTACAGCACAATATGGTATGAGCACATCTAAAAATGTACTGAACCATTTCTCTGTGTTATTCACTGCTTCCTGCATTAGCCTATATTTCCCCCACTCTTCATTACACTGAAGTGCATAAGCAACAGGACCAGGAAGTGCAAGGTAAGACAGAAGCTTTAAGAACAGTTTCAACAAAGAACTGTAGAACAGTGAAAGTGGAGAAGCGTTGATCAAGTTTGGACCTTGCTCAAAATGGATGCAACTGTGTTGACCTTAGTGGCTGTATTGCCACTGAGTGCCAAATTCAGATTTGATGAGTCTTGTATAAGCTTTGCTGTCTTTCCAGAATACATCCGTGGCCTTCCATGTTGATGAGCCACTGCTTTTTTTTTCCTGTAAGCGCAATGGCTGAGGCTAAGGGAGCAATTCTTTCTCTTTGCTGAATTATGTGGCCTTGATCACAAAAAGGTGTCTGATTGAGAATTCTCATGCATTTTCTCATCAGCCACTGTCAGTGTTCTGGGCTTGGACCTACAGCATGCTGTTTTACTCATAAAAGTTTTCCCAGTACCAGCCTAACTTCCTGACAGACAACTGATACACGGAGCTGGACTCTTAAGCACAGTCTAAGGGGGCACAGCTCCCACTGACCTCAGAGAAGGGTTTGTGATCACCTGCACCAGCCCTGAACATGGTCCAGATTGAACTGTGCTGACAAAGCTGCTTGGGGGCCCAGAGATGGTACAGCAAGGACGACAGCAAGGACTGAGATGCTTTGGCAGACATGCTGAAATGGGATCTCTGCAGGCAATGCTTTCCACTCCAGTGGAGGAGAGATGACCCACTAACTGCAGCAGTCTGGTATTGACTAACCAAAGGAGGTGTACTGACCAAATCCAGAAGCTATGTCCTGTCTTCTTAAGCAATGTTCTCAAACTATGGGTTGGGACTTTAAAGTGGGTCACAAACCTGTTTTAATGGGGTCACCAGGGATGGTGTTAGAATTGCTGGAATCCAGAGCTGAAGCCTGAGCCCCACGTCCCTGGGCAGAAGCCAGACCCCATGGACTTCAGTTCTTGGTGATGGGTCCTAATGCTGCAGGCCCCCCGGTGGGAACTAAACCCTACAGCTTCAGCTTTGATCCTCTTACCTGTGATGGTGGGGCTCACGCTTTGGTCCCTGGGCAACTGGGCTCACGTTTCAGTCCCCCTCCCACTCAAGTTGTGTAATAACTTTTGTTATCAGAAGGGGGTCATGCTGCAGTGAAGTTTGAGAACCCCCTTTCTTAGAGGATATGGGTCTCTGCATGAGAGAGGAGCTAGGAAAACCTTAAAGAAAGTCATTATCACTGGCCTCTTGTTTTTAAGATGGGAAAAAATGGCAGACTCCAGTTTTAAAGCTCTGTGGAGTAGGGAGAGGAACCCAACCTCTGGTCACAGCCTGATTCTCTCAGTCAGCAACTTGCCCATGTCAGGGGGAGGAAGCAATTACTAGACATACCAAAAGGGAATCCTACCTAGACATTGCAATCCCAGTCTTGTCAAGGTGAAGAGCCTATTAAGCCAAATGATAACAGATTGTAAATAGATACAGACAGAAGGATGTGAACAACCTGACTAGTTAGCCCAAATACACAACATGCTCCTAAAGAGGTACTTCTGTGCCTACATGCTAAGAATGTCACTCCTACATTTCAAAATGATGCCCCCCCATTCACTGTTTCCATGCCCCTTGTGCAGTCATTTATACCAGTACAAAGTGGGTAAAGAACATTTGCGCCAGCGTAGGAGCACACATGCTCATAGCAATGATGAACCTGGCCCTATATAACCACAGAGAGAAAACCCAAGTCACTCCACAAACCCTGGACCTAAAACTGATCCAAGTGAAATCAATTGCAAAACAGTCACCAAGTTCAGCAGAATCAGTTCCTACAGCTATCAGCAGGGATTGAAGAAAGGCAATACACCAACAACAGGCAGCCTAGGCTAGCGAGTGGGCCATGTGAGTAGCTCTCCATCTCACTGGGTCGCAAGATTGTTGTAACTAAGAATGGTCTTGTCGATAGGGTATTTTTGCTAAATGTTTTTCAGTACCTAGAATTTGTGGGGTGTGCCAATTGAATCACAGCAGTGCTTTGCCTGTATGCAGAGGGAGGGCATGACTCTCTCAGTTAATGTTGTGTACAATCAGCACACTCCTCCCTTCACATGCCCTTTCTTTGTGTGTGTCTCATTTTAGTAATACTAGTAGAAAAAAACCAGGATTGACAGAAACCAGCAGAAATTTGCAATCCCACTATGGGCAACAGGAAACAAAATGTTTGTGAGCCACACAGAACCCCGATGGCTGCAGGATGCGCACCGCTGCAATACATTTCTCTTCCATGTTATGGTTGCTCAGACCCCAGTATTGTGCCTTACATGGTACTAGCATTAGGGGTACATTGAGTGTACCTAGCCATGTTATATTTGCATCATTTCCTCTTGCCATGTGCTATGAGCTAATGATTTCCATTTGTTTTGTCTTAATTTCCCTTCTCCACTCCCCTCAGCAGACACCCTCTTGTTACTCTTGGTCTTGGTACCAGCGGCAGGGTGCCAATCTCCCAGCAAAGATGCACCCAAAGAGCGGTCTGACACAGAGCTCCTAAAATGTCCGAGCTCATGTGCTTGCAGCTATGACGACTACAGTGAGGAACTCAACATCTTCTGCAGCTCCCGGAACCTGACCTGCTTCCCAGAAGACATTCCCAGCAATGTTAAGTCATTATGGCTAGATGGAAACAACTTCTTTTCTGTGCCAGCTGCAGCCTTCAGTAATCTTTCCAATCTAGACTTCCTGAATCTGCAGAGCAGCCAGCTGGCAAGCATTGAGCAGCATGCCTTTCATGGGTTAAAAGGCCTCTACCACCTGCACCTGGAACGGAACAGGCTAAAGCATTTGGCACCCAACACCTTCCTTCACACACAGAACCTTGCCACCTTAAGCCTCAACAACAATCACTTCAGCAAAATTGAGGAAGACCTGTTTGCTGGGCTCTCCAACCTCTGGTACCTGAACCTCGGGTGGAATTCCTTAGTGGTGTTGCCTGATAAAGTGTTCCATCACTTACCTAACCTGAGGGAGCTGGTCTTGGCTGGGAACAAGCTGCCCTACCTGCAACACCAAATATTCTGCAGTCTCAGTGAGCTGAAGGAGCTGGATTTGAGTAGGAACTTGTTGAAAAGCATCAAGCTCAATATCTTTGTCAAGTTGCAGAAGCTACAAAAGCTGTACCTCAACCACAACCTGATCAATGCCATCGCCCCACGTGCATTTATGGGGATGAAGTCCCTCAGGTGGTTGGATCTCTCCCACAATCGTCTCGTCTCGCTCTTTGAAGAAACATTCCTGGGTCTCTCAAGCCTGCATGTACTGCGGTTATCCAGTAACTCAATCACCAGCCTGCGCCCAAGAACTTTCAAAGACCTCCAGTTCCTGGAGGAGCTGCAGCTGGGACATAACAGGATCAGGAGCCTCACAGAAAGGACTTTCGATGGGCTAGGCCAGCTGGAGGTCCTTACACTGAACAACAACCAGATTCAAGAGATCAGGGTTGGGGCATTCCTTGGGCTCTTTAATGTCGCAGTGATGAACTTGTCTGGTAACTGTCTCAAGGCACTTCCTGACTATGTCTTTAAGGGTCTAACCAAGCTGCATAGCCTTCACCTGGAAAACAGCTGTCTGAGCAGAATCATGCCACAAACTTTCTCTAGCCTTTCCTGCCTCCGGAGGCTCTCCTTGCAACACAACACCATATCTGTGATTGAAGACCAGAGTCTGAATGAACTGCATGATCTTTTGGAGCTGGACCTTAAGCATAACAGGCTGACTCATCTTTCCTCCAACATGTTTGTAGGCCTCAATAACCTTGAATACCTACTCCTTTCCTCCAACCAGCTGCTGGAGATCTCGCACAACACTTTCAACTCACTTCAGCGTCTCTTCTGGCTCGACCTCTCCAACAACCATTTGGAGACACTGGACAACAACATAATTACCCCTTTGACAAGCTTGCGGTATCTTAGCGTCAGAAACAATTCCCTGGAAACCTTCTCAGTTGATTCTCTGAGCCCTTTGCCTGTGCTGGAGCAGTTGTGGCTGGAAGGAAACAAGTGGCACTGTAACTGCTCACTGAAGGAACTAAGACACTTTTCCTTGCAGCATCCCACAGTGGTTCCACGTTTTGTACAGTCCCTTACAGAGGGAGAGGATTCCAACATACCTGTATATGTGTACAACAACCTTACCTGTCTAAGCCCACCAGATGTGGCTGGCCTTGACCTGAGGGAAATCAGTGAAGACCACTTTGCTGACTGCTAACTGATATACTTCCTCTTTATAGAGGACTTTCTGCTTTCTATAGTTGGGACCATTAGACATATACTCGCACAAGTTCCAGTAGCATCCAGTGAACCATTTTCCTATAGGCAAATAAGCTTGAAAGGTATAGCTATCTACCAGCTCAACCACCTTGCCTGATCTTTGGATCAAGCTCACCAGTGCAGCAGTTCAATAGAGGATGTGCCACCATTCACTATTTCATAGGGAGGCCAGTACAATTGCACAGAACTCTTTAGCTGTCTCTCTCCATGCTGCACCATTACTATATTTGTATAGCTGCAGTTTTCAACAGAACCAGCATACCAGCATTGGCTGAGCAGCTGGGGTAAACAGGTTCTTTGGACTTTGCAATTACCCTTGGGCTATTTGAACTTAGCATTGTGATTCAGAGCCAGCATTCCTTTGCCCGGCACTGACAAGTGAAGGAAAGAATGGGGGCATGTGAAGGCCTGGGCAGATGGGAGCCTTTTCTGGGGACTGTCTTTTCCAATTAAAAATTAAAACTGATTTTAATGAACCCAAACAAACTATGGTAGTACAATAAGAGTCTGACTCAAAGCTAACCTAGAAGGGTATTGACTGCTGAGGTCCTGCATTTAGCTCTGTAACTCATTGGGAGCAATTGATGGGCCCCCTGTCGCCACCAATGAGTATCTCATGTCAGCTTTTTAGCAACCATTTCTAGTTGGTAGAGATGCTGTTGTCAAGAGTCATGGAGACAAACCCTCCTTAATGGAAAGAATATCACTGCAACCTCAGGCTGAGCAAACAGAGAGCAAATGAAGAAGCCAAGATGCTCTTAATCTGAGGGAGGAAAATCTGGGCCACAGTGATCATTAATGGGAATGCTAACAAAGTTATTTATCATTGCCCTGCAATAAGCCCCATTGTGACTAGGCAATGCATGCAGGGGCTTCATCCCATATGAAATGCAGTAGCTTGCTGTAGCAGTTGTCACTTTTCCATTCTGTGTGACCCTGCGTTGCAATGCAAAAATGTTTCAGGAACCCATAAAGCATTCTGACTGTACAGCACCAAATACAAAGGGTCCTGATACATTGACTTCTGAGGAAAGGACAAGACGCAATGGGCTTAAACTGCAGCAAGGGCGGTTCAGGTTGGACATTAGGAAAAACTTCCTAACTGTCAGGGTGGTTAAACACTGGAATAAGTTGCCTAGGGAGCTTGTGGAATCTCCATCTTTGGAGATATTTAAGAGCAGGTTAGATAGATGTCTATCAGGGTTGGTTTAGATAGCACTGGTCCTGCCATGAGGGCAGGGAACTGGACTCGATGACATCTCGAGATCTCTTCCACTTCTAGTGTTCTATGATAAGGAAGGCCCCACATGCTACCATATTGGAAATAATAAAGGGAGGGTGACTAAGCCCCTGAATTCCAGTAAAGAACCCATGGTACACAGAAGTAGTCAAGGGCAGAGCCTCATCTGTAATATCTGGTCACTGAAGCCAGGAAGAGTCTTGAAAAGCAGACACCTGACCTGTTGTTTTAGGAGAGCAGAGTGCACATGACATGCTTTTAACTCCTTGAAATGGCAAACTTACGCAGGGTTAAGAAAAAACATGCACATCAACTTCCTGATAAAACACAGCAGGCAAATAAACCTTTGGAGCTACTATAGCTTATATGCTGAGGATTTCTTTTTAATTTTGTGCCTTACCTTGTTACAAATCTTATTAAAAAAAAGCTAGTTGTGCTTGTGAGCAGCAGACACTGTTTAAAGTCACTCTTAACATTTCCTGCGCATCTTAAAAACTTCCACAAGGCAAAGCTAGAGCTTTTTACAGAGAAATGTCTTGCAGACTTTATTATTCAAGTTTGAAAAAATAATCTATCAAAGTGCAAATTACTTAGGTGCACAACCATATTGATTTGTGGGACTGGTGTTCTTACATTACTTAGGCATTTCTGAGAATCCTACTGAGTTCAATTGCAGTCAAAAAGATGACCAGTCTAACCCTGCTTCTGAGTCCATGAGAGTTTAGCTACTGACTTCCACCAAAAGCAAGATCAGCTCGAGGAGTCACACTTGGATGCAGATTGCCAGGCAGACACCTGATCACCTTGGTTGCACTCGAAGGGCAATGAAAAGGTGAAAACATATAAAGTTATCTCAACCAGAGTTAGGGATACTGGTCTCACTACTGTTCATACACATTTAAGTATGTAAATCCTTGCATTATAATTAGGAAAGGAAGGTGTGAGTTGCAAGACTAGTCTTTTTTATAACTGCAATGTGGTCTAATAGGGTGCATCTACACTGTACCATTGCTCAAAATAGGATACACAATTTGTATTGCTCAAATTGCGTATCTTATTTCAAAATAGCTTATTTCGTACTTCGGTGCTGTGTATATAACGCCAAATTTCGAAATAACCTGCTATTCCAAAACATTTCTTACCCCTCATGAAATGAGCTTTACAGGGACATCAGAATAGCGAGCCTGTTATATTTCAAAATAACGGGCTTGCTTTGAATAGCTATTTTAGGATACTCTGGTATCCCGAAATAGTGCTGCAGTGTAGATGTAGCCCAAGAGTGCAGGTATCTGCAATGCTATTTCTTCTGGCTGCCCACACAACTCCACCTGGAAATGGCTGGCTCACCCCCACAAGCTAGAACCTTTCCCCTTTCACACAGTTGCTTCCCCAGCCCTTCATGCTCTTTATTTCAGGGAGTTCTCATTATGTGCTTGGTTGTTTCTGAGCAGCAGGTGCAGGCTATGCCCCTGGGACAAAGGGTAAGGGCTACAACATACTGAATAAGCAGAGTAATCGAGGTGGTGCTTGACAATATCAGTGAGAGAAAGTAGAGCCCCACGCTGATATGTGCAGGTGACTGGGTGGAGGAGATATAAACTCCCAAATGCCATTCAGACTGGCCAGTGGAAAACAGCTTAATTTCTTGGTACATGGCATAGCCAAAGTGAGTCCTAGGAAGGGACTGAAACATGGGAAAGTTCGGGAAGAAATTTCCTAATAGGCAAAAGGCTTACAGCGATTTTAGCATGAGACACTAAAAAATGAGATACCAGCCTTGTTTACCTTAGCAGAACTAATGGGATGAGGGGAAGCAAAGTGACACTGGGTTAGAAACTCAGGACTATGAAGGAGATGAGAAATTTATACTTGGAGTAGGAGACAACAGAAATATTCACAAGGGGAACAACATGCACAGAACAGATAAGGAAGAGGATTTTATCTGCAGTGTTTTGTTTGGATGGGAGGGAACAAGGTGTGTGCCAGGAAAGCCAGAGAGATTTTGGCAGTTGAGGCAAAAGTTGCCAAGGCCTGGCTAAAATTTGTAGTGACATGGTCAGAAAGAAAAGGCTGGACCTTAGCATATTACAGAGGAAGGAGGAGGATTCACACCCAGCCTGGCTGTGCGAAGCAGAGTTAAAGGGAAGAGGCAGAGAGAACCAGAGATTACAAGCTTGAGTTAGCACAGCTTGGGAGTAGTAAAGAGAAGTTGGAAGAAGGTAAAGTTCTGTATAATCTAGCAATGAAACAGTCAGGCGATATATATATGCAGACTTAGGGCCTGTTTCCACAAACATTTAATTCACCACAAGTGTGAATCTACTCCACACTAATCTGCCACACTTTTACAATCTGTGCAAACCCTGGCGGTGTACATTAACTATGTGTTAATGGACTTTGGTTTATTCCTGTTTCAAAGAGACCAAATCAAGCACATTATGAACGATTACCATGCAGCACAAGGATCCATGCAGTGAGTCACTCCATGGCATGCTATGTGATGGAGATTCACATTAGAGCCCAGCCTGAGACTATTTTTTAAATCCTGTTCTCAGCATGCAATATGTACTCCCACCTGCTCCTGCAGTTTCCTGTAGTTTTATTCCACTGCCACAGTAACTCAGGGCCTCCCGCACACTTAGACCAATGGCTGTTTTGACTAGGTTGCCCAGATGGACCTGATGCTAAAACAGAAGTGATGAAGAACTGAATTTAAAGCAGACCATCTTCTCTAACCATAAAGGCCAATGTAGAACTTCCTTAATTAAAAAATAAATAAATAAATAAATAAATCCAATGATCAGTAGCGGGGAACCATTATTTTGCTACCAAAATAGGGACAGATTCTGAAGGCTACAGGAAGGAAACTAGGATTTGGTGGAAGGGGAAGGGAGACAATCCCCTCCAGTCACACAAAATGCAATGAGACATTTAGATGGTAAGAAAACATTATTTAATGTCCGGAGCTGTTACAAAGATTCCTGAGCCCGACACCTCTCGGGTCACGTCTATACTTACGCAGAGATTGGCACTCCAGAGATTGATCTTCCAGCATTCAATTTAGCAGATCTAGTAAAGACTAAATCAAATGCTATTGATGATGGGGTACTCCTCAAACTGCGAGGAGTAAGAGAAGTTGATGGGAGATCATGTCAACCTACCGCTGTGGAGGTGGCGACAAAGTTCAAATTAAGGCATGTTGACTCCAGCTAAACAATTAACATAGCTGGAGTTGCTTGTCTTAATTCACATTTCTACATGAGTATAAACGTGGCTTCAGGGAGCCAAAAGATGGTGTGTTCCTTAGGTAGGCATGATAAGACAGATTTAGTAATCAGACTTCAGAGCTGCTGCATGGATTTGACGCTCTTCATAAGCATATTCTGTACCATCTACTTAAAGCTTCAGAGTACGATGACATAAGTAGGACCCAGGGTCAGAGGGTCTGGCATGAAGCCTATTCAAGGTCACTGTGAACTGAAAGTACTGCTAGGAAAGCAAATGAGGGGAGGTAGCAGCATCAGGAGTTGGGGGGGAGGGGGGAAGGGAGGGGAGGAGACTGCTGGTGCTATTCATTTCAATAAGGGAAGGGTTTTCTGTTCTTAATCATCATCAGCAGCCACAGAGGCCAACAGCTACACACAATTTACATTGCCAAGAATACTGCAGTGATTGATACACTGCAAAAACAAGCAGGAACATCATGGTGGATGGAGTGGCCATCTTCACAATACACAAACTTAGCAAGAGTTCATTGACAGATGAAAATTTCTGTGTGGCTAGTAAAAGCTGCACCACCTATGCCCCCATTTCCTAGTCCAGGATGATCATCGTGCTCATCTGCTCAAAAGGCAGAGTGTTGCCAATGCACACTCCCCCTTTGAGCAATAGTAAACTCTCACAAGGTTTCCTCAATGCTTTAGTAGTGAGACTGCCACTTCCCTTTCCCAGGACCTCCTCTCCCCACCCTGAAAATAGCTTGGTCCATGGCTCACAGCGCTGCAAAGAGGTGGCCAGAAAGAGTCCTGCCTTAGAAACAGCTCAGGAGCTCTGAGCGGATGTCCTGTCCAAGATCTGCTGGGCGATGTGAGCAAGGGCAGGGAAAGCAGAGCTCTTGGGAAACTCCTGGATGAAATCTCTGCCCTCCTCCAAGCACTGGGCGAGCTGGGGATCAAGAGGAACACAGCCTGTGTGGGAGGGCAAAGGGAGAGAGTGACCATGAGACCACCAGAATGAGTTAAACAAATTAAAGTATGCACATGCAAGTCAAAAGCCCAGAAAGGTAAGAGTGAGCCACCCACACCAGCAAAAGGAGAGACAGGAAAAAGACCAGACAAAGAAAATTAAGCATTAACCCCTTTTACTGCTCCCCTACAACACTATGTACTAGAGATACAGCACCATCGCTCCTTTCTACTCAGAAACATCTGCTATCAGTGCTTCTAGCATTACTATCAGCAGAGATTTACCCTGGCATTGCTATCAAAACTATTGCTGGGTCCTTGATTGGGGGAAGGGGGGAGGACTAAATAATTAATGAGGTTTAAATAAATTCTTCATTTCTATCACAGGAGTGCCACTGGACTCCCAGTGGTGCTGCCTCTATTTGCCATGACCTGATGGCAGGCAATAGGGATTACTCCAAATTTCTTACCACATCCAAAGCCAGCCTGGATCGCCAGGTATCTCTGTCTCTGTTCTCTCCTGGCCAGGCACATGACTACATCCATTTGGCAGCTCTATTCTCTTCTCCTAAACCAGATTCTCTTCATCTCTCAAGGAGAGATGCCCCTCCTTTATCTTACAGTTTGGTTTCTAGATCCCCTTTCATGCTCCTTGTGGCACTGTTTTCTCACCACTCCCCAACCACTTCACCCTCTGACCTACTACCCCTCTCTAGGAAGGGCTCTGTATTCAAAAAGGCACTCACCTAGGAATGGGACTCTGGCATGCCTGGCCAGCTCTTCACCACCCCCTTTGGAAAAGATATTTGTGCACTCCTGGAAGAGCAGAAAAAACAGCATTTAGCCATCAGGAACTTTCCAAAGCAGTAGTTCTGTAGGCCAATGGGCACTGCAAATGGGCAACATGACTGTTTATCGGGGTACGTTAAAACTAAAACAACACAGATAATGCTACAGTTACCTGAGCAAGCAAAGTTTATTTACCTGTGGCAGCTGCTGGGTCCTCCCACCTCATGCACTTGTTACCCCTCAAAGAGCTGCCTCTCCTGAACCTACCCCAACAGCTAGCCAATGAAGAAGGGCATGACTCACAAAGCTGTATAATCAGTTGCAGGCTATAGTCAAGAAAAATTGCTTCACACCCCAGGTCTTAAGCACAAGAATGTAGCATATTGGCTAGCGCCCCATTGATGCAGGGGGTACACAGCCATGGGTCAATTTTAAAGGGCTCACCAAGCAGTGTGGGCAGACGAAACCACTCATGTTCTCTACAATCCCGATCACTTGTAAGCCTGTCTTCTTGCAGAACGTCAGCTCTCGCCTGACATCCCCTATAGACACTGCCTGTGGGCACAGAATCCTGCGAGATCAGTGATAAAGGACCAGCAAAGTTGAGAGGTGCATGTCTGCTTTGTCATCCATTCATCCACTGCTGCCAACCCAGGATACACTCAGCAGTTGCAGGGATGAAGTAAGTAGAAGTGCAGAATTAATAAGCATAGAGAGAGATGGACACTTGTACAGGGACATGTAAACAACCCTTAAGGGGTCAATAAAATATTGATTTGGTGTGACCTCAGGGCAGACCCCAAAGAAATACCCACCCCAGATAAAGCCAGAGGCATCTGCTCCAGTAATCATTACATACCTGTGGTGTTGTTACCAAGACTGCCCCAAGGGGCATGTGCTGGCGAAGAGATTCCACTGTAGAAATGTGCTCATCTGAGGTCCCCGGAGGTGTATCCACAATGAGGAAATCGAGTTCTCCCCAGGTCACATCAGAGATAAACTGCTTTATCAAAGCTGCCAGAACAAAAATGGGGGAAAATCTTGAAGCACAAGTGCGGTCCATAGACTCAACAGTGGGGCAGTAGCATTTGTTAGATATCAGATCACCACACCGTGGGAACAGATAGGTGCAAAAGAATAGAATAAGTAGAAAGAGAAGCACTCTATGAACAGGAGCAGCAACAGTACCATCTTCCTTAAAGGGTCTCTATCTTGCCCTACAAGAAATGCAGCTAGGTGGCAAGAGAGTAGTTCAGTTTCCAAGGCCACTGAGATTCTGTTCTGTGTACTAACAATAGCAATCATTATAGATACCTGTCCAGAGAGCACAGGACAGATATACCTAGCTTGTTCTCCAGGATGCTTTACATTACACATATCTACATATGGCAGCTTGTCAACCTAATTATGTCAGTGAATACACTACAGCCCTGTTCCTCCAGATAAAAGTGCCTTACTACACTGAGGCTACGTCTACACAGCTTCCCTCTTCTGCTAAAGCCTATGCAAA
The DNA here is from genome assembly GCA_030068395.1 of Apalone spinifera. NCBI lineage: Eukaryota > Metazoa > Chordata > Testudines > Trionychidae > Apalone > Apalone spinifera. The sequence continues at coordinate 37,087,681 of JANRFK010001605.1, read as the reverse complement.
TGAAGTACAGATTAGCATATTGCTGCGCTTCATTTTCATAATTAGGAGCCGTTTTTGTGCAAGAAGGCACCGTCTACACAGCACCTTTTTGCTCAAAAACCCCTTCTTGTGCAAGAGCCGTTCTTCCTCATTTTTTCAGGAAGAATGGCTCTTGCGCAAGGGGGGGGAGGTTTGCGCAAAAATGGCTCTAATTAATTATGGAAATGAAGCGCAGCAATATGCTAATCCATGCTTCATTTGCATAGGCTTTTGCAGACGAGGGAAGCTGTGTAGACGTAGCCTGACATAACCTCACAAGAGGTGTAAGGTTTAGATCAGTATAGTTACGGTAATGCATAGACACTGAATCCCTTACATCGGCTGCCCTATCCATTTCATGGCAGAAGCCATGCTCCTCAATAGGAAATGAGATGAAAAGCTCAGGGCAGCTTCAGACAAGGGATGTTAAATTGTGGTTAATCGACTAGTCGAGTAGCCGATGGAATTTCCATCGACTAGTCAATAGGCACTTCCGCATTCCTCCTTTGAAATGTACAAGCTCGCTAAACTCCGTACGGTCCGAGGCCAGCGGGAAGGGCCAGCTGACCCAGGGTTTGGGGAAATGCTGCTTGGAACCCGGGGTTAGCTGGGGAGTCCCCAGCTGACCCTGGGCTCCATGCTGCTTCGGCTTATCAGATAGTCGACTAGTCCTGAATTTCCCTACTTCAGACCCCAATCCCAGATGGGTTCTTGCCCCAGCTCCCATGCGTGCCCCTGTGAAACTGGGTTGAGAAGCCCCAGGCAATTCCCCTTACTTCCAGCAGAGCTGAAAGACTGGGCTATAAGGTCAGTGGAAATACTCCTGATGGGGACATGATCCAAGGAGAGTAGCATAGACATGCGCCACCTAATAATATGGATCAACGTAGGTTTGTAGTATAGACATACCCTAGATACACTGAACAGCTGTCACATGGAGACTTTCAGTCGCTGATCGTCAGCCCTAAATCAAAACCAACAACCTAGAGACCAATGGCTTCATCTGCTACCTATACCAGTGGTGCACAACCCATAGGTTGCGACTGTTTCCTGGGACGGGGGGGAGAAAGGAGGGGAAGGAGGAGAAGGAGAATCCACAGTGGCTGGCCAGCATTTTATTTCTGGCTCAGCATACTCGCGGCGGGAGCGGACTGGCGCATTAAACTAAAGGGGCCGCAACAAAATGTTCCCAGCGGGGTGTGTGTGTGTTGGCTTAAAAATTTTCCCGGTTTTGGGGGTCGCAAATGAAAAAAACATTGAGCACCACGGACCTAGACTGTCACCCTGACATCCAGCTCTAGTTCGCCTACTCAAACATTGCAGTTCATAGTTCTTGCTAACCATGACTAATCATAGAGGGTTAATGAGCAAAAAGCAAGGCAAGAACAGCCTTAAGTAAGGCAACCATGTGTTTCAATGAGCTTCATCTCTACAAAAGGTGCCCTTGCATGGCAGAATGGTTGGGGGGGGGGGGGAAGGGGGCTCATGGCAAGGATGGAGAGCAACCCAGCCCTGCTCCACCCTCAGCCCAGGTCCAGCCCCGGCTCCCAACCCACCCAGTTCTGTCCCCAGCTCTGCCTTCAGCATAAACTCCTTTTCTGAAGATGGAAGCCCTGGCTATGCAGTAATGGAAGAGTTTGGGCAACACTGCTGCATGGCCATTATCAAAAGTAAAAGCATTCTGTACCATTTTTCTTGGGTCCTCGCCACACCACAGCATCATCTGGCTTCTCCAGCAAGAACCCAATCGACATGAGGGAAATGCTTTTGTCCTGGTCTACAAAGACAGGCACCCAGCCACTGTCACACTGATGCACACCCTTGCCCTGGACTTTGAGCATTCGAGGGATGCTGGGGCCACATAGGTCAACATCGAGGATCCCCACCTGCCAATGAATATGGAGAACCTTTCAGCTATACACTAAGATGGCACAGATGGCCAGCACAGAGACAAAACATAACTCTCCACTGATTTCTGCAGGCCAGGCAACCTTAAGATGAATGGCTTAGAAGTCTATAAATCAAATTTGAAATACATAGGAAGCATGGATGGACTCATCAAATCCTGGATGAGTTCAAACAGTTCTTTCCCTTTCCAAGGGAGATAGTGTATCCTCACTGAACTTCCTGGACAGACAGCTTTCAAAGGAGACCTTAAAAACCATGGTCCATCTGCTCTGCAGGACTTTAGAATCTTTGGGGTATTTTCTTTTCCCTGTGGCTGAGGACACAATTCCTCACTGCTGGTGCTACTGTATTATGTGGCAGTCCTCCCCCCCCCCCAGATATATATATATATGTGTGTGTGTGTGTGTGTGTCTCTTACAGCCTTCGCCACTCACATCCTGCTTACATGTACAGGAGTGCCCCTCCTTGTTCCATGTCATTCATCCATCTGCCTTTCCATAGGCAAAGCTCAATGTTACCTCAGATCCTCAGAAGATCTCTAAAGGTATCTATTTCCTACTTACGCTCTATAACTCGGGCCCACACAACACAGCCTGCAGTAGGACAGGCAAGACAACAGGAGGCCTTGGAGAACAAGGGCAGCAAAGGTCAAGGACTCAACTCTCCTGGTCTCCATCCTCACAGCATGTGAGACTACCTCAGCAGTTTTTAACGCATAGTGTAGCCAAGCCCAGGGAAGACATTACTTAGGAAAGAGATTCAACATGGTCAGCAATTCCACTGAGACCCAGATGTCAAGGAACCTGAGTTCTACTCTCTGCTCTACCATTGTGTCACTGTGTGACTTTAAACAAAATAGGTCCCTGATCTGTGCCTCAAATTTGGACAATTATAATGAACAAGTTTTACACAGGGCTTCCATAATACTTTGCCCATATACAGCATCTTTGTCGAAGGACCTCAAAACTTGACTTTACAGCTTTTTGGTCAAATAAATGCAGAAAAAAAATCAATTTTATAGTAAAATTAACTTCTGCTCAATGTCAGCAGCACATGCTTGACAGATTTTAATGACTAGATAGCAAAAATGCTACAAGAATCTTAATACCTAGATTATGAGCATAAAACCCCAGACTAGACTCTTAGGGGCACACAGGGAAGGAAATATACTCCTATGACTGCTATATGAAGCTTGCTCACCTTTTTCCCAGCGTGCTGTAAAGCTAAAGCCAACTCAGTGGAGATGGTGCTTTTTCCCACACCTCCTTTTCCTGAGAGCACCAGAAGGATGTGCCGAACCCCAGCCAGGTTACTTCTCTCTGCAAAAGACAATGGAACAATACTGAGACATCCCAGCGCCTCCACGCAGCATCATGCTGCGCTGAGGATGTATGCATAGCAATGCCATATGAAGCCAGCAGAGTGAATCCTCACATTTCACAACTAGGACATCATTCCAATTAAAGGAGCTATCACCAAGTAATATAAAGAGGACACACATGTTGGCTAGTGTGTTGCAACCTGAATCAAAATGTCATGATGGATTTTAAATAGATAATTATCCACTAGGAACAAAGCTGTGACTCATCAGCTCATCATGCATCCAACGTGCAGTAAGGACTTTGGTACCAATTCAGCAAAACACTTGAACTGACCTCAGTGGGACCTATGCACATGCTTTAATGGTTTTATCACTACAAGTTGAATTAGGGATTTAAGTGATTAGTCAACTACCCAATATGTTATTGGGTAGTTGAGTAGTGACTCAAATAGTTGTGTCTCCACCCC
>JANRFK010001605.1:37031243-37042235 GCA_030068395.1 Apalone spinifera | reverse complement strand
CCCGCGCCGGGGGGCGCCAGGCCGCGGCGAGGGCGGGAAACGCCTCAGGGACGCAGACGGCAGAGCGGGAGGTCTGAGCGCGCAGCCAGCGCAGGGCTCCGCGTGCCGGGCACCCCCGCCCCCGCCGGCCGCTCGCTACAAAGGCCCAGCCTGGCACCGGCACCCAAGGCGTGAAGTGGGTCCCCGTGGAGCTGGTGCCCGCTGCAGTCGGGTCAGGCTGAGCCACGCGCGGGGGAGGGAAGGTGTTTATTTTACAGGGGGACCATGGAGGCCCCGCAGCCATCCGGTAGACGGCTGGGAGTGGAGTCTGGCCCTCTGCCTCTGAGCGCCAGCGTTGCACACACCCTACGACCTGCCAGGATGGCCTTAGCTGCATACAGTCTTCGGACATTTAAGAGTCAGGGCCCAAAGCTTCACCCTCCTTTTGCTGAAGTCTCAAAGCCTAGCCAGTGTATTCTGTGGGCCTGCTTTGAGCAGGGCGCTGGACTAGATGAGCTCTCTTCCATCCCTAATCTTCTGTGATTCTATAACTTTCCTTCCTGCTGGGCAGACCCTATACCACCATCCTGCTGAAAGACAGAGGTCTTTAGCTCCCCCCCCCCATCTAGTACAGAGGTGGGCAAAAGAGCCTCCAAGGGCCAGATCCAGCCCGCCAAGTGAGTTGATCTGGCCCACAGAGGCCCTTTCACTCCCCCTCCCCCAGGCCAATTAGTCCCTGCGGGCAGGGGAGCACACAAAACTTTCTCCTGCCCTGCGAGGAGCAGGTGGCACTTCAAAGTGCTATCCGCTCCTCGAAGGGCAGGAGAAGACATCACCGCTCCCAAGCCCTGATTAACCTGGCGTCGGGAGAGCTGTGGGAAGTTTCCTCTGCCCTACGAGGAGGTCACACAGGGCGGGGGCAGGGCAAAGGAAGCTTCCTGCAGCTCCCCAGGCCCTGATTGGCCAGGGGGGAGGCAAGGAAGCGCACAAAGCCGCCTCCTGCCCTACAAGGAGCATGTAGCACTTTGAAGTGGTGCGTGTTCCTCTCAGGGCAGGAGGAGGCTTTGTGCTCCTCTTGCCCCCAGGCCAATCAGGGGCCTGGGGATGGGGGAGCTGCACGAAGCTTCCTTCACCTTGCCCCGGCCCTGTGAGAAGCATACACTTCAAAGTGCCACGTGCTCCTTGCAGGGCAGGAGGAAGCTTCCCACACTCCCCAGGTCCTGATCGGCCTGGGAGTTGGGGAGCATGGGAAGGGGGCAGGGGCATGGGTGCCTAGTAGGAAGGAGGGGACAAAGGGGTGGTCTGGGGGTGCGGTAGCCCAGAAGCATCCTGGCCCCGCTCCTCCTGGGCGGCTCAGGGTCACTTCAAACATTTTTCAAGTGGCCCCTGACCCAAAATTATTGCCTACCTCAATCTAGTAAGTGGCAAATGAGGGAAATGGTGGGGGCTCCATAATCTGCATTTCAACACTAAAAAGAGCCGCATCTGACTCATGAGCCACACTATGGCCAATCCTGATCTGTGCTCTGCAAGGTTTGGTCCCAAGTTATTATCAGCTTGCATTTTCTGTGTAAAGAATATCTCTGACTGCCTTGCCTATCTGTTTACATACTGCTTTAAGGTCTAGACTGGTTTAGACTGGGGATCGTTTTTCTTTTACAACCTTAGACACCCAAATAAATTAAATGCGCTCTCTAGAGTGGTTTTAAAGATTTTGAAACCCATAGTAAGTTTGTCTGCTGGTGGATTTCTTGAATTTAAAGGACCATGAATGTAGTGGCTTTTATATTTCTTTAATTAATGAAAATGGATTTATTTTAATATATGGGGAACTTGATTAGGATGCAGTAAATGCTGATAAATGTAATAGCTGCTGAATATCTTCTCTCTGTTCAGTCCAAGAAGGATTGGAACTGGAGCTGGAAAACTCACTGTTGGGTATTAGAAGGAAGGTTGTCCTGACAACCATATTCTCTAGGAATAAAGGGGCTAAAATCTAATGCAAGTCAGAGTTGAATATTGTTCTCTGTAGCCTATTCCTGCTTTCCCAACCTTTGCATGTCTACCTCAGGAAGCTGTCTTATCCATCATTCTGCTCTACACCTTGCCTACCAGACTCCCTGCTGCCCCTTGTGAAGGAAGGAGTACATGGTTGGAGTACATGGTTGGAGACTCCTTCCAAGAGGTCTCTGTCTTTGCTATGGGAAAGGGCGTTATCTCTGTTGCTCTAACTTCCAGAGTCCTTGCTGTATCAGTGCCACTAACTCCTAGAGTGCTCCTGTCTTATGTCATATATGGAATCCAAACAGATGATGAACTATGTCTCATTCCTCTTTGAGCCCCTATCTTAGCAATATCTTCCTCTTCCATTATCTCTGGTTTTATTTTTTAGTTCCTTGATCCTGGTTGTAGTGACCCCTCTGATCTTGAATGCATGCTGAGATTGTCTCTAGCCCTAAGTGTTCTTCCTTCTTGTCATCTGCTTTCAGCTTACACAGGAGTAAATGAGCTCACCTTCCTAGCCATCAAGCCAGATGGGGTACAGCGGCATCTCATAGGGGAGATCATCAGGCGCTTTGAAAAGAAGGGCTTCAAACTGGTGGGGATGAAACTTATGCAGGTAAGAGGAGCTGGCGGAGCAAGGGCTGTCCTGGCACTCTTGTCTCTAAAAGTCTAGTCCAGGACTCCTTGTGTATGCTCTGTCTTGTGGCTTTCAGCCTTTGGAGCAAGGACCTGTTTGCACCCTGCTTGCTAATGGTTCTTTGTAAGTAATGCATAGCTTTTATGTAGTACTTTTTATCAATAAATCTGAAAGCACTTTGCACAGGTCACTTTCATGATTCCCATTTTACATATGAGAAAACTGAAGTATAGAGTGGGGACATTGCTTGCCTAAGGTCACCCAGCTAGGGACGATGTTGGCAATAGAATCCATAGAAGCATAGAAATGTGGGTCTGGAAGAGACATCAAGGGGTCATCTAGTTTAGCCTCCTGCTCTGACATAGGATTAAGTATTCCTGCCTCACAAGTTCCCAGTCCAGTGCTCTGCCCACTAAGTATCAATTAACTGACTAATCGAATAGTCAATGCATTTTGCATCGACTATTCGATTAGTCGATAGGGTGGTTCTGTCTTTGAAGTGTAGCAACAGCCCTAGGGTTTTTGCCACACATCAAAGGCAAAAGCGCTGCATAGAGCCCAGTTTCTTCTGGGGACTTCATGTGGCGCTGCCTCTTTGAAACACCACAAGGAGCCTGATGCCAGGCTTCCTGCAGCATTTCAAAGCGGCAGTGCCGTTGGGAGCCCGGGGTCAGCGGGGGAGTCCCCAGCTGATCCTGGGCTTCACGTTCAGCCTGGAGCCATCTCAGCTGGCCCTGGGCTCCACGTTCAGCCTGAAGCCACCTCAGCTGGCCCCAGGCTGCACGCGGCGTTTCAAAGTGGCAGTGCCGCATGGAGCCCGGGGTCTGGCCCCAGGCTTCAAGTGGTGCTGCCACCTTGAAATACCTCCTCTCTCCCCCGCTGCCTCTTCCTGTTAGAGGCAGCAAGGCAGAGGAAGCGACAAGTCGACTATCCAATAAGCCTTTGCTTATTGGATAGTCAACTAATGCTTCGCATCCCTGCTATCCACTTGGCAATGATTAACAAAGCTCAGAAACACCTGGTATCGGAGCTGCTGTATAGTCTGGCTGAGAACATTTCTCCAGCATCCCTCCTGTGGCAGCTTAAAATAGTGCTAAATCCTACTACTACTACTAGATGGAGACAGGAAACAAAAGGAAAGTTCCCATGTTTTGTCTCCATGCAGGTAGGCAGCACAGCTGGAGAGGGATTTAATTTGGATCTTTTTCTGGCCACCAGCACTCAAGGTCAAGTTTTCCAAAGCAGTTTAGTCCCATTTTCAGAAGTGACTTAGGCCCCTAAATCTCATTGATAGTCAATGGGAGTTGAGCTCTTCTTAAGATCATGTCTCACCTGGCAGTTTGTTCCTCATGAGCTTGATTTCGTCCTCAGAGCCGGAGGATCCCTAAATTCTAAAGTAGGCTCTTCTGGCCACCAGAATAGCCATTATAATTCATTTTAGGACAGTAGCATCCTATAAAAGTAAACTAGACCACATGCTGTGTTTGTACCCAGGCCTCTGAAGACTTGTTGAAGGAGCATTATATAGCCCTCCATGATCGCCCCTTCTACAGCCACCTGGTGAAGTACATGAGATCGGGTCCTGTTGTAGCCATGGTGAGTACTGGCCTCGGGCCCTTTTGTGTCTTGAAACAGATATCAAATACAAGGGCATAAACATTGAACCTGAGGCCATTCCATCTTTCCTTCATACTCTTTTACCAAATCCTCTGTCTGAAGTGAAACCTGTGCATATCTTTATTTTAGTCAAACAGATAATCTTAGGCTTTCTTAAGGAAGATTCTGCCTTTACTTGCCTCCAAATGTACTTAGAGAAGGTGATGGAGTTAGCTAGAGGATGCTTAGGGCAGGTTTTGGCCCCTACTCTTCAGCAGGCTATGGAAGCTGACTCTTGCTGTGCTGTTTTGTAGGTCTGGCAGGGCCTGGATGTGGTAAAGACTGCTCGCTCAATGATTGGTGAAACTAACCCAGCTGATTCCAGACCTGGCACTATCCGAGGGGATTTCTGCATTGATATCAGCAAGTGAGAAACTCGGGTTTGTTTTTGCTAGGGAGTGCTTTGTGGCCCTGTTTTAGTGGGGAGGAGCCCCCTACGGTGTTCTGCTCCATGTCCCAGTTACTCTCCCACTGACTAAGCGGGGGATGGGGGAATGCCTTTGAAATCTGTTCCAAGCTCCCTTACTGTCAAAGGGTCATTTGTGAGTGATTAGCGCACCTTACTTTGCCTGGCTCCCAATCTATGCAGCAAGAGAACAAAGCCCAGATGGTGTGTACAGGGTGGGGTTCTCCACCTTGTGTAAAATAGCCACATTTATGCTGCATTTTAGGGATTTTTACACTAATGGTATGGTCAGTTTGGAACTAAACCTTTGATCTCCTTGTCTGGGACCAAAAGTAATAGCACCATGTTGTAACTAACGTTTTGATGCCCCCTTGAGGAGAGGGTAAGCACCACTCATCTCAGAGGTCCCTCCTAGACCACAACATTGCTGTGGGGTCATGCCAGAGTTCAGTCCTCTGACTGTGCTGCTTAGTAGTGGGGTGGTTTGGAGACCACATAAAGTAGCCCAGATAAAAAAGTTAGGATGATGCTGCATCTTGCAAATAGCAGAGTCTAGAGCCTTCCAAAGGCAAAAAAAGAAGAGGGCATAGCCAGCAACTCCTGCTTCCTTAGCCTGTGGAGTTCTCAGTATCCAGGCCTCCTCCTTTCTCAGTGCCCCCCAAACTCATCTGGGATCCTTCTCCATTCCAGGCTTAAAAAGCCTCACTCTAACATTTTCTTGATTGAGACAGGGATTTGCCTCATCATACACCTCTTCATACTGTTAGAGCAATTTTCCTCTTCAGTATGCTGCACTGATACTCAACTGATCCTTACAGCACCTGACTGAGGGAGAGAAGAATAATCCTTTTACACTTGGGGATACTGATTGCAAGGGAGAGTGCATGAACCTGCCCAAGGCTACAGAGGCAATCTATATCAGAGCCAGGGTTACATGTTGGGAGTGACTGGCTCTCAGTCCTATGTTCAAACCATGTCCATCTCCTGTGGCATAATGGTTTGAATAGTACATTTGGCCATGAAGAGCACTATACTAAACTGCCTCTTTGGCCTTAGGATGAGCCATGGGAGAGTGTGTAAGTTTATGCCCATTCCTGCTGCTTTATCCTTTTTTCTATTAAAACAAAAATGTTCTGCTTGGCTTTTACCATAGAACTATAAGTAATGTCAAGCCATACCTTCTTGAAGCTCCCAGGGCCATCGCTGAGAGCACTCCAAGCTATTCATGATCTGGTTGATGGGATGAATTGCACCCCTGAGCAAGTTCACAGATGACACTAAGATGAGGGAGAGGTAGATATGTTGGAAGGTAAGGGTAAGGTCCAGAATGACATAGATAAATTGGAGGATTGGGCCAAATCTGATGAAGTTCAAAAAGGACAAGTTCAGAGTCTTGTATTTAGGACAGAAGAATCCCAAGCTCTGCTACAGGCTGGGGGAACCAATTGGCCAAGCAGTAGTTCTGCAGAAAAGGAACTGGGAATTACAGTGGACAGGAAGCTGGATATGAGTCAGTAATTTGTCCTTGTAGCCAAGAAGGCTGGTAAGGAGCATTTGCCAGCAGATTGAGGGAAATGATTATTCCCCTCTATTTGGCACTGGTGAGGCCACATCTGGAATACTGCATCAAGTTTGGGGACCTCCATTACAGAAAGGATGTGGACAAATTGGTAAGAGTGCAGCCAAGGGCAAAGAAAATCATTAGGGGGCTGGAGTGCATGACTTATGAGGAGAAGCTGAGGAAACTGTTCTTATTTAGTCTGCAGAAGAGAAAAATGAGGGGGGATTTGATAGCAGTCTTCAGCTACCGGAAGGGGGTTCCAAAGAGGATGGCGAGAGGCTGTTCTCTTTGGAGAAGTGACAGATGACAGAACAAGAATCAATGGGCTCATGTTGCAGTAGGGGATATCTACGTTGGATATTGGGAACAACTATTTCACTGGGAAGGTGGTGAAGCTCTGGAATGAGTTGCCTTGGGAGAACATAGGAATGGCCATCCAGCTCAGTACTCTGTCTGCTGACAGTGACCAATGCCAGGTGCCCCAGAGGGAGTGAATCGAACAGGTAATGATCAAGCCATCTCTCTCCTGCCATCCATCTCCACCCTCTGACAAACAGAGGCTGGGGATACCATTCCTTACCCATACTGGCTAATAGCTATTTATGGACTTAACCTTCATGAATTTATCTCTTTTAAACCCTGTTATAGTCCTAGAGGTTTTTAAGGCCAGACTTGACAAAGCCCTGCGTGAGATGATTTAGTTGGGGTTGGTCCTGCTTTGAACTGGGGTTGGACTTGTTGACCTCCTGAAGTTTGTTCCAACCCTAATCTTCCATGATTCTGTGGTTAACTGAAGGGATGGCAGTGGCCAATCTAATTGATGAACTGTTCTCCTAGCCCTTAGTCAGGCATGTGAGCGAGTTAGGTATTAAAAGACAAGCAAAAGTCCTGAACAGTCTAAGGCCCTTGCAGCACTAGGGGTTTGCATCAATGAAGCTACACCAATTGGCTGCAATCAGGGCTAATTTTTAGCATAGCCAAGGCTTAAATGAAGCTCATATACTTCCTTAATTAGGTTTCATTTCTTTGGCATCTGATGTCAGACTTACTGATGCTTCAGTTCTTCATAGTGTCTTCCAGGAGCCACAAAAAAGGGACCAGAAGACTTGAATTTCTAATGTAAAAACAAGTAGCACTACATGGCTACGTCTAGACTGGCATGATTTTCCGCAAATGCTTTTAACGGAAAAGTTTTTCCATTAAAAACATTTGTGGAAAAGAGCGTCTAGATTGGCAGGGACACTTTCCCGCAAAAGCACTTTTTGCGGAAAAGCATTTGCGCAAGAGGGCTTTTGCCCGAGCGGGAGTGTCATTGTATTTGCGCAAGCAGCACTGATTTTGTACATTACAAAGTCAGTGCTCTTGCGCAAATTCAAGCGGCTAGTGTAGACAGCTGGCAAGTTTTTGCCAGTCTAGACGCAGCCCATGTGAAAAAGGCACTCAGCCCTTCATGAAGCCAGAGCAGCAGCTGTTACTGCACAGTTGTTGCTTTGGTGACCATGATCTAGGAGGAGGAGACTGGTGGGAACTGGCAGCTCCCACATGCCACAGAATAACAGACATGTCCTGCCCTCAGCCAGAAAATGGGTGGCTCCGGGATAAACCCTGAGGAATTTTAAGGAACATAAGGATCATTCAGGGATGAATGCAACAAGATGGCACTCGTTCAGCAAACTATTATTCTAGCCAAGGTAAAATTACCTCTGGCTCTAATTCTCCAGTTCTCCATTGTCTCTGACTTGGAGAGTACCTGTTTTCCTTCCCCACAGGAATGTGATTCATGGCAGTGATTCCATCGAGAGTGCCCGGCGGGAGATTTTGCTCTGGTTCCACGCAGATGAGTTGACCTGCTGGGCAGATAGCACTGAGCACTGGATCTATGAGTAATGAGAGTGGTCTGGAGGAAGGGTATCCTACTGACATTCAGGCACAATACAAATCCACCCATTTCCATTTTTTCTTCTCTGGAGCCATACTGGACTTCTGTTGGGATGTAGTTTTTTTCACTGGGTATTTCTGTCTAAGGATAAGTGGAGGAGTAGTGGGAATTCGATTTTGCACTGAGAACAGCAGCTACCAGTAGCTAAATTGGAGCTCTCTGGGTTAGTAGCTCCTTGGTGCTCTTGGTCTGATTCTGTCACTGCTCTGCAGCATCCTGAAATCCAAGGAGTTCAAGGTGACCTGTAAAGGAAAGAGACAATGGGCTTGTGTCTTTTGGCATCTTTATAATGCATAGAAATGGCCTGAAAGTTACAATAGAATTTTAGATCCTGTCGCGTATGGAAGTGACTGGTGATTGGAGAACTATTGCTAGGGCAACACAAGAAGAAAGAGAGTGGAAGTTGAGCAATTTGAAGATTAGAAGGAACCCACCTGACAATCTTGTCTGACCTCTTGCATAAAATGGGCCAGAGAATCTGGCATCAGGTCCATAATTTCTGGTTGGACCATATCCAGTCTTGATTTAAAGACCGTTGTTTCAATCGCTAATTACTCTTGTTCTTAAAAATGTGCACCTTGTACACAGTCAGACTCTGGTATGTCAGTGAGATGAGAGTGCTCTACTATCTGAGCAAGTACTTAGTGGTGATGATCAAGTCATCTCTTCACAAGTGAAAATAGTGCTTCTTCAGTCTTCCATTGTAAGACAGGTTTTTCAAGCCCTCGAATCTCTCGTTACATTCTTTCAACTCCTTTCCAATTTTCCATTGTGAGTTGTGGACAGCAGAACTGGACTCTGTATGCCAGTAGTGATCTTGCTTAATGCCACATACAAAGGTAATATTACCTTCTTAGTAACTAGTCCCATTTATACAGTGAAGGAGCATTCTAGCAGACAATCAACCACTGCTCCCTCTAATCTAGAATCCTGTCTCTGAAAGGAGCCAAACAAGTTGACTTGGAGCATGGCAACAAGCAAAGTGGAAACGTCTGTTCTCCCTGTCTCACAACAAGAAACAGGGACAATCAATGAAACAAAACCAATACAAAGGAACTACCTATCCATGTACCATAATTAATTGCTATAACATTTTATTGAATAGATGTTAAATCATGTGCGCTAAGTTTTAAGCCATTAGAGATCAGGCTGACAATGTAGGGTCATATGATCCCACATTTGCTCTTCAGTAGTGCCTATTGCTGCTGCCCTAGCTTAGAATGTGATCAGGTGCCCAGAAGTTTGTTATAAAAAGATACAGGTGGGGCTAGGTGGAGACAGATGGGATGTGCCCTGTTGCTTAATGTGTTTTTCTCAATTCATAAAAATCTGTGTAGTCTGCCATGGCTGTTGGGACTGCATCTCACACCATGTGAATGGAGGTAATAAACTCAACCAGCGTCTCTACTTGGCATACTGGCTGCAGTGCCAGTGCAAAGGAGTGTATGAGGGCACATTACCAGTGACCATTTTAAGATAAACAAAGCTGTTTTGAAGTACTATCTGGTGAACAAAGATCCTGTCCACAGCCCCTGAACTCTATGCTGCTATGCTTCTAGGTTAAAGCATGCTACTTTAACACTGTGCTCCAGCTCTTTCACCTGCAGCGTGTGTTGTTTACAACTATAACTATGTCAGTCTTTTATAATGGTTGGCTTTTTTTGTAATAAATGTTGTCCTACCCCTTTTCAGAGTTATTTCACTACAGGGACAAAGTGGTGCAGGACTCAGACTGTCGTGGGCTAGGGAGCGTGTTCTGGGTGATTAAGCATATCAAATGGGGCTGTGCAGGGAATAGTTATTGTTACATTTAACTCAGTCTTAAAGCTTCATATGCTGTCTTATATTTTCCTGTACAGAACTGGTCCTATTCATTTGGGACAGGGCACTATTATCTTAGGGAATTAACGGCAGAGAAACTGTCCTCTGAACTGAAAACTGTTCCCATAAGACTAGGCCTACTCTGTCATAGAAGAGGAGGGCCTGGCAGAATCTCCTGGCAAACCCACTCATGCTCATCACTCACTGTCTGGTGAGATGGCTAAACCTCATGAAGGCCATCTCTCCTCTCCTCCCCTCCACCCCTAATATGCTAGCACCTGTTTTTGCAGCCCTCTGCATGCCAAATGTAGCATTGCGCTGTGACATCCAACCAGACTGCTCATTTCTTCTTTTTTGGGGGGGGGGGGGGGGGGGGGGGGGCGGAAGACCATTGGATTGCCACAGCTTGATGGGAAGGGTGTAATGGGGTATACAAATGCACACAGGGCTAAGGGATTATTTTAGACTCAGACAGGCCATCTTGCCACACCTACAGCAAATGCTCCATTTGTTAGAGGAATTAACTATGGTTCAGTCGTCAGTACAACCTGCAAATTCTAGGTATGTAAACATTGTTAGCAAAACTATCCTATCTCAAGAGTGTGTCATGGTTCCATCTTGTGGCCCACTCGGCTGGCCACTTGTGCAGCTCACTCACTTAGCCTAGTTTGCCCATTGTTGCTCTAGAGACCCATGCAATATTCTTATAATGAAGAGGCTGCCACAATTTGTAAAGATACTAGAATCATTTAATGTAATTAATTTTAAAAAGACTCAGAGGGATAACTGTTAGTCTGTAACTTTAAAAATGAGTAGTCTTGTGACACCTTGGAGACTAACAAAAGTATACAGTATCATGATCTTTCATGAGCAAAACCCACTTTGATGAACTGGAGTAAAAATATCAGAAAACAAGTAGGCTGTGTGTCTACATAGGCAAGATTTTGCGCAAAAGCAATTGCTTTTGCGCAAAATCTTGCCACCTGTCT